>JAKWBI020000677.1:0-24553 GCA_022664585.2 Zalerion maritima | reverse complement strand
TGGTTTTTTACCGAATATTTATTAAGGATTTTATTTATATTATTAAACCCTTATACGAATTTACCCGTATAGGGGCGTAGTTTATTTGGGAGGAAAAATATATAAAAGTAAAGGAGATTTTTAAATAAGCCTTAATATTACCCCCAGTTTTAATTAAAATTAATTATTTCCCGGAGGTAGGGCGTATTATTATTAAAGTAAATGTATTAGGAACCGGATAGGAAGTATAAATCGGCCAAAAAAGGGAAGGGAAGGTTTTAATGGTAAGGTACGAATTTAATTATTAAAAAAAAGCCGAAGGAATATATTATTCGGCCAAGTTAAAATATAAAGGGCTGCTTATGGCTTTAAAGCGATTACGAAATTACCTATACGGCGCGTATTTTACCCTTAAAATAAATGCGGTTAATATAATATATTAATTTAATAATATTATTATTAATTTACCCGGAGCATTTATTATTAAATGGATTATATAAATATGGCAATTCGATTTTAATATAAAGTATATATTAAAAAATAAAAATATTATAATAAATGTATTATTATAAAAACCCCCAGGATTTTTAAACGAGAAAAATAATAAATTAAAAAAAAATATCGAAAATTTTATTAATATATAATTATACATGCTTAGGGTTATATAGGACTGGAGGGATATTAAAATTTTGGGAGGAAAAGTATAAAATAATAAATCCCGAAAAATAATATATTTCCTTATTATTTTAAAAAAACCGAGCGATATTTTTTATAAATTATTCCTCCGTTAAAAAAGAAAGGCTTTAAATTACCTAATAAGGGATTAAAAGTTTTGGCGTAAAATTTTAAAGGGTAAATTATAATTATAATTGGTGGTCGATAATAATTAAACCCGGAAATATATTATTTAAAATAATTATATTTATAAAGGGTATAAAGAATAAAACGCCATATTTAGTTTTATTATTTAATATTATTATTAAAAAGAATAATAAAAGCAGGTATAGGAAATATTAAAAACCTGCCCAATTTATTAAAAGCGAAACCCTTAAAGGTTTAAAATACCGTTAAAAAATTTTAACCTTATTTAAACCCTTTTTTTTAAAACTTCGCTTAATATTTTTTAAATATTATTAAGGAAAAGGTATATTTATATTATATAGGCCAAATATAATTTAATAGAATGGATTAAAGGGCGATTATTATAAAAAACCACCGTAGGGTAAATAACCAATTTTATTTAATAAATTATAATTTATAGGTATGGGATATATAGGAAATTAGTAATTAATAAAGGATTAAAAAACCGAGGGTTTTTGGATAAGCTTATAAAGCGAATAGGCCTGGCCAAGATTACGGTATCGGTGTATAGTTTATAATTATAAGGGGGAATAAAATACCACTATTTAAATATTAAGGATATATTATTAAAATTAAGCGGTAATTGGGTTAATACGTACCCAGGGGTATTAATAATATAAAGAATTATAATAAACCAAATTATAGGATTTTCCCCATATGTATTATTATACGATTAAAAAATGGTTACCCTTATTAAAATAACGCTCCTTACCTAAAGAATAATTAATTGGAAAGGTAATATACCGTACGCGGACGTTTTGGTAAAAAGGAGCCGGGCAATAAAATAAATAAAAACGGATTTAGCGGAGGCAGCCCGAATTTTATAACGGAATAGGGAAACCAGGGCCAAATACGTGGATAAAAAGAATAACGGGAAAATAAGGAAAATCCCATTGGAAAAAGGGGATTTAATATTACGATAAATACCAGTTATAGGGGTTAGGAGTACAAAGGATAAGCAAAACCCTCGATAAATAAAACCCTATATTATTTATAAGTTTTCGAATAAAGGAAAAACGGTGCAGTTTAAGGAACCCTATAAAGGGAGCCCTTCCTTTAAACGCATAATCGGGAATAATAAAATTAAAAAGTTTATTTAAAAAAACGGATAATGGAATAAGCCGGCAAAAATTAATAGTGATACCTGGAAAAAATGGGAACCTTATTTAAAATGGAATAATAAATTGGGAGAGGACTGTATAGGATTAAGTAATAAAAAGCATGGTTTAAAAGGCAATATTAGGGACGATATATTTAAAAGTTTGGGTAAGGACCAACGCCGAATGGTATTATTTTATGGTAACGATTAGGAAAAAAAAACGATTTAAACGAACGTATTATTATAATATTACGGCCAAAGAAACCACGCAATATAAAAGAATTAAAGAATAAAAAGCGGGAATCGGGGAAAATACCTTTTTTAAAAATAATAAAAAAAGTACAATTCTAAATCCCAATAATAACCACGGAAAAATTCGGTAATATTCCTTTTATAAAGGAATAAAATTATATAATATTATAAAATTTTTAAAGGAATTACTATATAAAAAAAAAGTCCCCTTTTTTTATATTCCCTCCTTTATATAATAATAAGCCCCAACCAGTTTAAAATTAAATATTATGAAAGGACCCAGTAAAAATCACATACCTAAAACTCCGTTAATAACCCGAGGTATATATACGCGTATAAAATAAAAACCATATCCTTTTATTTAAAAATTTAAAAAGGAATATTTTTACGCTTTCTTTTTTCCGTTCCTATACCACACCGAATAACCTTATCCTAAACCATTTATAAATGGTAATTAAAAATAATTTCCTAATTTTAAAAAAAGGTTACCCGTTTAAGTTTTAATTCGTTCGTTTAATTTACGGAAAAAAAAGGGCGGGATCTTTATTTAAAGGGCTATATATAAAAGTAAAAATTCCTTTATAGGAAAACTTAATTTTTTATATTAAAGGACGCCATTGGATAATCCTGTATAGCATAATTTTTATTCTAATAATAATAAAAGGATTAATTACGGGATAAAACAATTATGGTTTAATTTTAAAAAATTTATAATATCCCTTATTCTTTATAAAAGCGTAAATCCTTATAATAAGCAAAAGCCTAAAAGGCCGCCGTATTACCATTATTATTTCCTTTAAAAGTTTTACCTCGGCCACCCCCTCGATTATAAACGTTAAAAAAACCAAACCCTTATACCGGTTATATAAAAGGCCTAATTAAGCCGGGAATATTTTTAGCCCTTAAATTTAAAACATTTATAATTTTTAAAAAATTAAGGCCGCCGAAAATAATTTCGAAATAATCCTTTTAATATTTAATATTTTACTCCTATACCGTATTATTAAATAATTTCTTAATACGGAATTTTTTATAAAAGGTATAATTATTATAAAAAGGATCGAAGTTTAAAACCAATATATATTTTTTAAGGCCTTTATTTTCGATTATATAAATTTCGCCAAATTAAAGGTAATTATTATACTTATTTCCGGTATACTTAGGAACGGAAATATATTCGAAAAAAAGGAATATATAATAAAAAAAAGTATTAGGTTTCCAGCCTTAAAAATAATTCGCCCACCCAAAGGCATAATATTTATAAGGGTTTTTATTTACCACGCCTTTAAATTATACGGCCAATGCTTATTAATAATAAAAATAAAGGAAAAAATATAAACCACTTATAATTTACCCCAGAAAACCTTTATATAGGATGGGAATGGTAATAGGCCGATTAACCCTTTTATATAATACAGGGGCCAGGCTAGTAATTTTAAAAAGGGTTTTAAACACATCCAGGTTAATATATATGGCCATATAAATATAATTTAAAAAAGGGTCCCTAAATAGGCCAAACTGGAAATAATAAAAAATATTTTAAAAAAGTAATAATAATTAATCCTGTTTAGCCTTAAAAGGCAAAAATAAAAAGGGTGCGAAGGTGGAATAAACCTTATAGATAAAATTAGAAACCGGCTTAAACCGGGTCCTTTTAATAAGGCTCGAGGATAGCCTCGGCGAAAAAATACCAAACTGAAAGGCCTAAACGATATCGTACCTAAAAGGCATTTTAACTCTAAAAACCGCAACCGTGCGCTGGGGTAATTAATTTAAGGGGATTAAATTAAAGGAAAAAATAAAAAAGGACCTTTTAAATAAACCGTGGGAAAAAAGGCCCGGGCTGGTTTATTATATAAGGTTAAATTAATAAAAGGTATAAGGCGATAGGGGGGATAAAGGAAGCCAAGCAGAGCCGCTGGAATTAATAATTAAATTTTAAAGCACCCGATTAATATAGCCTCGCGGCCTAACCGGTAAAGGAAAAAAAGTAAAAGCAATTACCAGGGAAATTAAAATTAAATAACCCTATATAAAATTAATAGTTTAAAAAAAATATACCTAAAAAAGGGTTTTGGGTAATAATAAAAGTGGCGTTAATTAAAAGGGCCGCCTAATTATAAGTAAAACGCTTAATAATCCGAATACGGCTTTTTATAATATAAGCCCCGGGCCCTTTTATAAAAGGAGAAGAAGTGCAAGGGCAAGGGAGAGCGAAGGTTATACGATAAGGTATAGGAAAGGAAAAGGCTGGCTTATAAGCATAATAGGTTTAAAAAAACCAAAAGGCCTACTGGCCATTAATAAACGCCGAATAAAAGCCAGGAGGTTAGGGAGCCCTTTATAAACCTCCTTATTATTACTTTGGTTTAAATAGGACATATTTTAAAAGGATTAAAAAGTAAATTAAAAAAGGGGGTAATAAAGGGAACGAGTATTTAAGGGAAAAAAGGCTTGGAGGAAGGGAAAAAAGTAAGGAATATATAAAAAAAAAAGCATTATAAAAAGAAGAAAGGCACCGATAAGAAATATATAAAAAGAAGGATTATCGAAGGTATAGGAGAAAAAAAAGGGAGAGAAATTGGGCCAAAATATTTATATAATTATCCGATTAAAAATGGGAGGCCCGTTAATAATTATAAACGTTATAGGAATTATAAGGGTAATAAAATAAAAGGGTAATAATGGGAACGCTTAAGAAAATACCTATTTATTTAAAAAAAATACCACCGTTTATTTAAAACCCGCCAGTATATTTATACCTTATAAGTATAAATACCCCCTTTTTTCCCCCCATATTTCCTCGATTTTTTCTAATTATACCATTTTCCAGCCTTAAATCTTTATAATATAATCCTGCTTAATTTATTCTTTATTTTAATTTAATTCCTTATTTTTAAATTCCCTTACCTATTAAAAGTTTATATTACCCTTAACCTAACCCCCGGTATTTAATACCTTTTTAACCCTTTTAACCTAAAAGCTTTAATCCAAGTATATCTTTTATTTTTTATTATTATCTAATTAAGTAAAAAAGCCTTAAATAATATTATTTTAATAATAGGGGATTATACTTTTAAAAGGTTAAGGTTAAAAAATAAAACGAGCGCTTAAATATTTAAATATTATTCGGAATTTTTATTTAAATTATTTTAAAAGGTGATTTTTTATATAAAAGCCCTTGTTAAACCTTAGCGCCTGTATAGAAACCAGGCCCGCTGGGAAGGGCCAATCCCCTCGTATATTTTATATATGGATAATCCAAAGCTTAAAGAAATTGCCTAAAAAAATGTAAGCGTAATTATTAGGGATATGTTTAACCTTATTAACCGCCATAAGAATAATCGCTTTTGCCAACGGCTCCGAAGGCTTATTACCATTAAAGCGTTTTTTATAAATATTTAGGCATATATATATAACGCTATTAAGTTATTAAAATACGATTAATCTTTTTCCCATTAATAATTAACTGCCTATAAGGATTACCTCGAGATATATAACGGGGTAAATAATATTAAATTTATAATTACGAATTTTAAACCTTTAAGGGGGCCTAAGGATATACCAACCATTAAAAATTAGGCGGCCTTTATAATTCCCCTATAATACCCGTTTTTTAAGAATTATAATTTGCTTAATATAATAAAAATAGGGGTTAACCTTATAATAAAAGGGTAAAAAAACCCGCGAATAATCTTTATTTAAGATTACCATAAGGGTATAATACTTATTATATTCGCATTAAAAAACGCAGGAAAGGATTTTAAAAGGTATATATAAAAGGCTTATATAAAATTTTCGGTAATATTTTAAAATAAAATTAATAGGGGTATATTTAAAAAGTACGGCCTCCGGCCTAAGGTCCTCCTTATAATAATTATTTTTATATAAATTAGCCCCTTTTACCGATCTTAATACTTTATAATATTAAAAACGCTTAGGATTATAATTTATAAACAGAAAATAATATAAATTTATACGCGAATAAAAAGGGAGGTTTATACTAATAAGAAGGCCCTTATACTTTAAAAGTTAAAGGATAATAGAAAAAGGTTATAGTACCGCTTTCGAGAGTTAAAATTAGGTATAAAGGGAAAAGGGAAAAGGAACCATATATTATATTCCTTCGGGCCACCGTCCAATAATTATATAAGGTATTTTATAAATTAAATAAAGGTATTTTATATAAATTATTTAAAATTTATAATAAGCCTTAACCTATTAAGGAACCTTTTTAAAATAAGGTAATTATAAGGGGAAATTAGCATTATTACTCGGTATAATATCTTTTTACGTATAGTAATAAAAGGTAATAATCCTTAGGGCTATTTGGTTAATAATAAGGAATGGCAAAGCCTAAATACGAATATAAATATTACCGGGATATATTCTTATATATTTAATATTTATATAGGCCTTAGGCCTTTTTTAATACGCCTTAAGCTCCTTAATATTAGGGTAAATTCCACGGCTTATAAAAGGGTAAACCCGTTTAATTTTTATACGGAGAACCAGAAAAATATAATAAAATTAAAATCGGAAAATAATATAAATTCGGATTTTATTTCTATAATTAATCCTATATATTAAAGGCAGAAGGGCCAGGTGGCCTTAAAAAAAAAAGGGGGTAATAACCGCCCTTATAAACCTTTTAGGGGAGAATATATATTACCGGAATAAAAGCCTAATTTATTAAAATTATTTAAATTACTATTACGTACCCCTTTCTTTTTTTTTTTACCCTTTGCACATTTTATTACGCGGGTATTCCCCGTTAATTATTAATCGTTACCCTTATCCCCACCTTTAAAAATAACCTCGTTTTCCCCACGTATAACTCCTACCCCTAAATAATTACCATAACCTTAATTTCCCTTATACACCAATTAGCGCTAATAAGTATATAAAAAATAATATAGGCCGCTTTTTAATATTAAGGTGGATAATAATTTTAAAATATTTAAAAAGGAGATTATTAAAAAGCCCTTATACCGTTTATTAATAAAAAAAAGGGCCCATCGGCCGGAAAACCCTAGGTTTTATTTTATTTAATACCATTTACCCCGTCCCGAACCTAATATATAATTTATCCATACCGAGAATTTCCCGGGGTGGGTTATTATTAAAAGGAATATTAAGCAAAAGGCTGCGGAAAAGGAGGAAAGGAAAAAAGCTCGAAAAAGGGAGGCGGTAAAAGCGAGAAATACGGCCTATAATATTAAGCATGGCCAGCGCCGCCGATTTAAAAGGATTAAAAGGGCTTCTTAAGCTCGATTGGCTTTTAATTACTTAAAAAAAAGGGATAAATGTTTCGTTTTTTATTTTATAAATCGTTTAAAGTAAAGCTTAAATATCATTAATTAAAATAAACCCTCCGGGGAAAATAAAGATTAGGGCGTAATAAAATTTATAAAAATAAAATTATATAACCTTATTTAATTATAATAAAATAAAAAAGGAAACCCGTAATTATTATAAAAAAATAATTAATAATATATAAAAGGCGAAAAAATGGATAAATCGGTAATATTGGTAAAAGCCAGAAAACTTTTTCTAAAATTTTTCGAACCGCAGGGCGCGGTTTTTTATTATAGGTTGGTAAAATATAACGGTACCGGAAATATTCCTTATTTTATTTATATTAAAAACCGGCGCCCGGCGCAATTATTTAAATAATTAATTTAAAGCCTTAAAATAATCCTGTATAGGATTATATAAAAAGCCAGGAGGACCCCCGGGATTTGTGGGACTTTTAAAAGGGTAATAAACTATGGCGGCAGAAACTTAATTATAAAAATATAATTATTATTTAATATATTATATTTTCCCCCAAATATTATATTATCGTTTAGGAATAATCCTGTACAGGATTATTTTATATTTTCTGGAGTATTGCCATTTTTAAATAGGTAATTGGAGGTTTAACCAAACCAAACAGCTTGGTTTTAAACACCGACCATGCAGCGAGGTTATCAAACCTACTCCCCGCTACACTAGGTCCTTAGAAAAAGGATTATAATCTTTTTGGTATTCCCGCCTTTAACCAAAAATGTATATTAATCGCTGGCCGCCCCTTCGCGGCATTATATGCTCGTTATTTTATAATCGTAAAGGCCTATAAAAACAAGCCGGGCCTGGTATTTTATAATTAATAAACCACTAATAACGAATGCGCCATTAAATATATTAATTATATTAATATTGGCGAATATTTCTTTTATAAAGGTTATAACCGTATTATAATAGGTTATTTAAAGTATATTTAATAATATACCCGTAATACGCTTTAAAACCGAGATTAGGTTACCAATATTAATAATATTAAAATGTATAATAATACCGTATGGGGTGCCGTATTAGAAATATAAGGAGAAGAAGGAAAGGACCCTTTTACTAATATTAATAATAATATTAGGCCTACCTTTATTTTTTCATCGTTTATTAAAAAAAGGAAGCGTACCGTTGGCGGGGCGGTATTAGTAAAAAAGGACCAGTTAAACCTTTTTAAGTTTCGTATAACCACCCTTGCGGGTAAGGTTAAGGATTTAAAGGCAAAGGTTAGGGAATTAAAGGAAAAGAAAAGGGAAATAAAAAAAGAGCTTAAGGAGTTAAAATAGGAGAACCGAAAGCTTCGCCGCCTTTAATTTTATAATTTATTTCGCCGCTACCTTAAGTCTGCCTTATGGAATTATTAATCTTTATATTTTTATATATTTTTAATTTTTATTACTTTTAATAATATATACCCATAATAGTTTTTATAATTTATATTAGCTTTAACTTTTACTTAATTTACTTTTTAATTATTATTTCGGTTCCTATTTCCTTAAAATATTATAATATAATTATTTAATAAAAATTATGAAGTTTTATTTATAAAATCCTTATTAATAACCTTATAGGTTCCTTATATTAACCTTATTACTTTCTTATAAAAGATTTATAAACTAATTATTACATTATTTATAATAAAATTATAAAAACGATTAATATTTAAAATACAAAACATTTAAAATATAAAAAGATTAAAATATAAATAAATTATAAATAAACTTATTATTTAAAGCTTATATAGTAAATTGCCTATTTTGGCTTTACCCCGATGGAGAATTCTCCAGGCCTTAGGATTAACCCAAGCCTTTCCCTAAATAAAAAAAATAACCATTATTATAAGGGCTTGGTAAAACCATTTATAAGGATTTCCGCACTCGGAATATATATTATATTTAATATTTTCCTGGCCATTTTCTAGCTTAACCAATAATTAAATATATCCATATAACGGAAACGAGTTTAAAAACGGGCGTACTTTTTTATAATAAAACAAATCGTTTATATATTATTATATTAAATGCGAATCCTTTCGAATAAAAGCTTAATCCCTAATCCTTTAATTATACGATTAACGTATATCGACTTCCTTAATACCTGGGAAAGCGCTAATAATTCGGCTTTTATTAAGGAAATAATAACCGTATTTTATTTATTAAAGCGCCATATAATTAGGCCTTTAAATAAATAAATAATATACGCCTGGGTACTTTTACGGTTTGGAAGATTATCGGTAAAGGAGGTATTATTAAATATTTTTAAATTATATACGCCACCAAATTTTAAATATTAAATAAAATTATGGAAAAAATAATTAAATATGCGATCCGCCGTTTTAATATATATTGGCCTTAGGTTTATTAGGAATCTGGCCAATTATACCATTATATATATAATATTAGGGCGTATAATAATCGTAATATATATTAATAATCCAACCTTTTCCTAATATTTACGGATTTGTATTAAAATAATAATTCCTTTATAAAAAATTAACCGTTTTAATTTTATTAAAATGGTAGGTTTACCGTCCGATTTCGCCAACCGATAAATCTTTTAAATATAGGTGGCCTATAAAAACCAAACTAAGCGTTTCTTATAATCGCGGATAACCTTAATACCTAAAAACCATTTAAGGTTATTTTTTCCAATAAAAAAGAATGGCTTTTTAAATTCCTTATTTAATTATAAGGCTTCGGTCCTTTTTTCCTTTAAATATATTAATATAAAATTATCTATATAATAAAAAATTATTAATTTATTTTTAATTATATAATAAGGTTTATCGGGAATAGGCTCGAAACCTTGCTTGGTAAATTCCTTAATAAAGGTGTCCTATTATAATTTGGGTAATTTATATAATCCATATATAACCTTTCGGAGTTTAAAAATATAATTATGGGTTTTATACCCTGGCGTTATATATATATAAACTGGTTCGTTTAATATGGTTTAAGCGAATACATTAATTATATTATATTAAATTATATTTAAATCGTAATATACGGCCATAATAATAATTATACGGAAATTTTATATAATTAATATAACGGTATATAATTTTTTAAAATAATACTTCGCTTTTTAATTTCTTTTAATAATAAGGTATACCTTATACTTAATTAAATATCCATTAAGGATAAACTTATAAATATATACTTATATATAATTTAATATTTACGCGTAATATGGAATATTTATAATTAAAATTTAATCCTAAATATATACCATACCGTGGCTTTTAAGGTAAAACCTTTTTATTTATTTAAATCTTTTCATTATATTATATTTAAAATAATCGCAAAAAAACCGTAAAGAAAATTTTAATATACTTTTATAAATTAATAATTCGGATTTAACCTTTTCGCGAATATCCGCTTATTTAAAAATTTAGGTTTTGGGTAATAATATAAAAGCTTTTTATTAAATCGCTCGATAACGGTCTTTTAATATTATAGCTTGGCCGCCAATTAAAATAACTGGGTATACGTTTATACCCGCCAGGAATATATATTTCCAGGGCTGGAATTTCTTACCGTATTATTTTTTATTATTCTTTTTGGTAATTATAAAAAAGGCGGTAAATATTAAGCTTGGAGATATTTGGGAAAGTATAAAAAATAATTTAAAGCGCGATTTTATATATTTATATAAATTATCCACTGCGGTTATTAAATTAGTATTTTATATTTCCCCAGTAATATCCTTATAATCCCCTTATAACTTATTTATGGCGGGGTTATTAAACCAATCGGCTTTTTTTAAACCATTATAAAAAAAGGATTAAATTCCCGTTTTTTAATATTTAATAATAATACGATTAATTAATTAAGAAATATCGTTTATATTTAGGATTCGGAGATTATTTTTTAATATTTAGGCCTTCCCATTATATATTATAAACTCGTTAAAATAATATTTCGGGTAATAATAATTCGATAAAGGAAAGGAATCTAAATATAATATTAATTAATTAAGGAGTACCTTATAAGGTACCCGATCCAAGCTTTTAAATTTAGTTTATAATAACGGGCTTCCTTTTTAAAAACTATAGTTATTATAATATAAGCAATATATCCGTAAACCTTAAAATATATATTTAAAGGCTTATTATCGTAAAACCTTTTAAATAAACTTTACCATCCGCGGTTATATATAGGGATACGGTTAAAAAGGTAAACGGCTAATTTAATAATCTCGGGCCAAAATTCTTTAAAAAAACTTCCTTTTATAACTCGAGCTTTTTACTTTACCAATCCACCTATCCTTTTTACCAGCCTATTTTACGCTTAAATATATAACGTAAAAGCCATAATACGGCGTCCCTTTTTTTCGACCATCTTTTTAACCCTGGAATATTAAATAATAATCTTATTATTTAATTTAATAATTTTAATAGGGAATTAATATTAGGTTACCTATATTTTAAAAAAATTCTTTAAAGCCTATATTAAGGTATTACTTTTACGGTTTTTAAAATAATAATCCCAAAATATTCCCGTATACTTATCGGTTAAAAGAAATAAACTTATATTATTATTATAATCCTTTATATAATTATAAAAATCCAGTATTATACGCTTGCCCGCCCCTTTAATTAATACTCGTTAAAGTTATTAGATTTATTATTTGGCTTTATTAACGGTATATTATTAATATTCCGTTATAATAGGCCCTTTAATCCTAACGCCAATTAAATGGTTAATTAATTTTTAAAATGGCTCGGGACCTGGGTAATTTAAACGGAGGTGCTATTTAAATACCTCCTGGGTATATAATCTTCGCAAAGCGTATAATATATATAAAGTCTTTTTTTTTTTAAAACCTTATAATATATAGGGAAGGTACCTTATATAAGGCCTAAATATATATAAAAAAGGGGTACGTATTTTAAAATAAACTGGTTATACTGGTCGAGGAATTATATTATAGGTGTCCTATTAAAACGCCTAAGGTAATTATTATTAGGGCTTTAATCCCACCAATAATCTTATATATATAAATTATAAAAGGATATAATATTATATATAAAGCCGGGGCAGTACGCAATTTTTAATAATATTAATATCCGGTTAATATATCGGGTAAAACCAGGGGTTTATACTTAAATAAATACGGTTCCGTATTCCCGAATAGGGACCTTAAAATCCCCTGCCTAAAGATAATTACCGTAGGTGGAGCGGTAATAATTACGAAAGCGTAATTTATTAGTAAAAATATCGAAACTAGCCCTAAAATCCAGAATAATTAAATTTTAAAAAGAATATTCCTCGGCGTTTTACTTTTTATCCCCCACCATATAAGCCGCCATTTGGTATATTAATTAATCTTCGTTTAATTCCTTAATATATTTAATAAAAAAAGGGGTGGTTAATTATTCTTTATATTTGGATTGGTGGTTTCGAATATTGGCGTGAAATTTTAATAAGCCCTTTTATTATTAAGGACGGCGCTCGGGGTAAAGGTATAAGCACCTTTCAGGTTTATAAAAATAACGCTGGCAGGAATATTATAACTTATTTTTACCAGGCGCTCGGTCGCTTTATTTTAATTTTGGCTTCGATTTTGCTCGTTTTTTATTAGGGGACTCGTTAATATTGCCCTAAGGGTCTTGTCCGCATTTCTTATCGCTCTTATGGCCTTTTTACGAATAAAAGGCCCCTTTCCTTATACGGCCCCTATTATCCGCCTTTTCTTTTAATAATTAATCTTTAAAATCGTTTATTACGGTTAGGTATTTAAAAATACTATCGAGAACCCTAGATCGATAAAATGGCTTATAAAATATAATTTATAAGGGTTTAACCTGGCGTATAACGGCCATAAAGCCGCGTAACCATATTTGGGATCGTATGGTAATTAAATATTACCGCTTAATAAATTTTATTATAATATCGGTCCACTTTTAAAATTACGTATAAAAATCTTATAATTAATACCTTAATAGTATAATGGCTTAGGAATATAAATCTTCCGCTATATTTTTTATACATATTTCGTTAAACTTAATATACTCGCGAAAATTAAAATACCAAATTTATAAGGATTTGTTTAAATTATAATAGGCGTTCTAGTAAGGTATTATTATAATTTTTATTATCCATACGCGAAGCTTTTAAATAAACTTCTTTTATTCCTTATAATATAGGCGCTTATAATTATAATTTATAATAAAAAACTGGTACGCCTTTTAATATTCCAGGCTAAATTCGAGGAAATTAAAAGCTGGTTTAATATAATCGCTTATTAAAATATATACAGGCGCGTTATTTTATAAATTAAAAAGGCCAGTTAATACTTTAATAAGTACCACTGGATTTCCCATAATAATTTAAATAAACCTTTATAAATTCCCCTATGTGAAATTATTATAATTAGGTATACGGGGGCTATTAAGAGGTGGTTTCCGCTGCGTGGAAGGGTCGATATTAAATTATAAGGCGGAATCGATGGCCCTGGTGCGGAACTGCTTATCCCAGGTCTCCCACTTAAGGGGAGTGTTTAAAATAATATCGCTTATATTAGTGATAAAGGGGTAATTTAGCGGAGTTATATAATCGATCTTAAGGAAGGTATATTATACCTCGGCGGAGTTAATCAGACTTTTAATTATTAAATATAAGAGATTAAACTAGGTCACTTATAAAGGTAACACAATAAGGTTAACTGGTAATTATATAAGTATTATTATTAATGTATTGAAAGGGCGTATGGGGAAGCTATTTATAACGTTATTATTACCCCTATTACGCCGTACACATTTATAAGTTATATACATGAATGTACCTGTTATGTATAAAATACGCGATAACGTATTTTACGCCATAGCGTATTTAGTACGCATTGGCGCCGTAAATACGCATTGGCGCAGTTAATACGCAGTAGTGGCGTATCGAACACGCAGTGGCGTATCTGACAAATTCCCCTAAAAAACCAGTATAACCCTTTTGGAAATTTTAAAGGTATAAGTACTCCTTATATTAATAATTAATTTTAATAAAAGGCCCCAATATTAAACCAAGGTAATAAAATATTATTAATACTTAAAAAATAACCATATATTATATAATTATTTATAAAACGTTGAGGATTAAATTAACGGAATCCTTTATAAATACCCCTTTTATCGAATATTAAAATGAGATTTTAAAAAAAGCAAATATAATACCTGGCCTATTAAAATATTTAATAATATAATTATAAAAAAAGTATTAATAAAAATAATATTCCTACGGTATTATAAATAAAAAAAGGTGCTTAAGGATTAATACGATCGGGTATAAAAGGCCCAGAATATAATTATAAAAAACCCCTGGTTTTTAAAAAATACGCCTAGCCTAATTAATAAAAAAAGCCAGGTACCTTAAATATATTAATTATAAATAAACCTAACCGATAAGGTTTATAAAATACCCAGGAATAATGGGATTTAAAATAATTAATTATTTATTATAATAAAAGGTAAAGTAATAGCGGTTAAAAAATATTTATAGGAAAGCTGGGAGGATATAAAAGCGAAAATAATAATAAAAGCCCTTATTATTAATATTTATAATAAAACGGCGTAAACGGTTTTTAATTATAACCAGGAAAAAATTAAAAAAAGATAAAGCAGGCCCTTAAAAAAAGCAAAAGTGAAAAATAAGGTTAAAACGGTTGGGGAAAAAAAAGGCGCCAAAGGAAAAAAGAAGGATCCTGGCCATGAAAAAGTATTGGGCGTAATAAAAGAAAAAATAAAACGCAGTATGTAGGAGGAAAAAAAGGCGCCCTTAAATAATAAGCGTAAGGACCCCCTAAAGTTTATAAATTTAATTTTTAAAAGGTAATAGAAAAATAATTCGTAAAAATTATAGGAAGGCCTTACGGGTTAATAATTATAAAGGTATTATAAATATTATAATTTATAAGAATAATCTTATAAAAAAATTGGTAGGTAAAATAAGGGTGGAGGAAATTATTAATAAAATTATTTATAATTGTAAAAAGTTAAAGGAATATTAATAGGTAATCCTAAATAAGCCTAATATTTACCAGGTGGTTAAAATAAAGGCACGCTTTATTAATAATATATCCCCGGAGGAATTAAAATTTATAAACCTTATACGTATTTAATTATATTAATAATATAAGCGTATAAACTTTAAGGTCTTATTTATAAGCCTACCAGGCGGCCTAAAAGTGGTAATATTAAAAGGAGAAAAGGCAGTTTTTTATTTAATTAATATTTTTAATCCATTAATATTAATCCCCTTAATAATCCCCTTTTTCCTTTACCCGAGCCCGTGCTTATTAATATATATAAAAAGGCCAAAAAATAAGCTGGCCAGGATTATTATAAATATAGGCGCGGAAGCCAATATTTTAAACCAACCTACGCTTAAAAATACGGCTTTAAAGCTTACCAGGCGCGAGTTATGTTTTTTAATTATAATGGCCAAAAAACCAATTCAGCCCTGGTTATATAATAATAAATGCACGTTTTTTTAAAACTTAAACGTATTACGTAAAACTTTTTCATACTAAAGGAAAATCGAAAAAAGGCATTAAAAGTAATATTAGGAATACTTTTTATTATAATAACGGGGTAAAAACAGCGCCATAATAAAAAACGTAATATATTAATCGGGGAGCTTAAAATAAAAAAGAATAATTATATTATTATTATTATAAACCTAACCTTAAAAAAAAACGTGGAAAAATACTCCGTAATATTTATTCCTATAAAATAAAGGTTTTTAAAAAAATGTAAAAAACCCTTATAATTCGACCAATGAAAAAAGAAAGGCCAGTATAAGATTAAAAAAACCCCGTGCTGGTAAAATCGAAATCCCTGCCTATATAATAAAAGTTTTAAATTCGAATAATAAAAAAATAATAGTTTAATCTTTGATAAAAGAAATTAAGCGCCTTATAAAAAAGTTTAAAAAAAGTATATTTATGAAGGGGTATATTAATAGGCCGTAAAAAGGGGAGAACCTTTTAAATGGAAAAATCTGGACCGGAGAACCAGATATAAAGGTTACCCTTTACCAGTTAAAAGGGTAAAGGCGCAGGAAATCTTATAATTACCCACGGAACCTTAATTATATAAAAAAAGCTACCAGAAAAAGGTTAGACGTTTTCCTAAAAGAATATTATAAGGGTAATAATCGGGAGCTGTAAAATAATAAAAGAAAAATACGAGATTTTATTATTAATAAAATCCTAGGCGTTGGCGGAGCCTAAAAGGCATTTCCCCTTAATAATACTAATATTATTAATATTTTTATTATATATAAATGTATGGCGGATAAGATAAAGCCCGTAAATATTTAAGTAAGGTATAAAGCGGCCCCCGTAAACCCGGACTGGTATAAGAAAAAATAGGAAAAAAATAAATTATTAGAAAAAAATCGTAATAATATTAAATAAAGCGAATACGTTTACCTATAATTATATAAGGCAGGGTATAATGGTATTAGGCTTATATTAAAAAGGAGAAAAAAGATTTTAGAATCCCTTAGGGAATTATAAAGGGAAAAATAAAGGATATTTATAAATATATTTATAAATAAAATATAAGCGTTAATATGGTTTTGGGAATATTTAGGTAAAGTTAATCTTAATATAACCCCTCCTTAAAAAATTAATATAATACCTTATATAGGGTGGCAGATTAAAAGTATTCTTATTCCTAAGGTATTAATAACGGTGGTAATTAAAATCCTTAAAGAGCGAAGAAAAAAGGGGGTGATTAAGCCAAATTAAGCGGCGTACCGTAACCCCTGGTTCCTAATTAAAAAAGAAATAGGAAATACCGTTTAATTAATTTAACGGAAAGGCTTAATTTAATTATAAGTCGTAATACTTTTATACCTTTAATTACCGATAAATTTATAAAAATATAATCTATTATTAATTTATTTTACTCCTGGATTTCTACTCCGAATATAACCAAATGGTGCTCGATTTAAAATCCCGAGATTTTATTATTTTTATAATATTCGCCGGCCTATTTAAAATAACCACGCTTTTATAAAAAGGAACGAATAATATTATTTAATTTTATGAAATTATCTCCATTATTTTCCTAGGTTTTATTCCAATAATATATAGGACATTTATTAATAATATTACGGTTAAAGGCCTTATTATTACGTATAATAGGCGAGAAATTTACACAGGGGTACGGTAATATATAACCGAATATAATAAAAATTTAAATTAAATATTATTACGGAATAAATTAGCCGGGATTATAATTTTTATAATTAAATCCAAATTGTGCCAAAAATTAACCGTAATAGTAAACTTTATATACGGAATAAATGGCCGTAATCCTAAAGAGGCCAAAATTATTAAAATTAAAAAATGAACGGTTTTTAAAAATATATCGCATATTAAAAGATTTTTTAATATGGTGGTCTTTTATCGAATATTTATTAAGGATTTTATTTATATTATTAAACCCTTATATAAATTTACCCGTATAGGGGCGCAATTTATTTAGGAGGAAAAATATATAAAAATAACGGAAATCCTTAAATAAACCTTAATATTATTCCCAGTTTTAATTGAAATTAATTATTCCCCGAAGGTAAGGCGTATTATTATTAAAGCAGACGTATTAGGAACCGGATGGGGGGTATGGATTGGCCAAAAAAGAAAAGGGAAAATCCTAATAATAAGGTATAAGTTTGGTTATTAAAAAAAAGCCGAAGAAATATACCATTCGGCCAAGTTAAAATATAAGGGGCTGTTTATAATTTTAAAGCGATTATAAAACTATTTATACGGCGCGTATTTTAGCCTTAAAATGGATACGGTTAATATAATATATTAATTTAATAATAATATTATTAATTTATCCGAAGTATTTATTATTAAATAAATTATATAAATACGGTAATTTAATTTTAATATAGAGCATATATTAAAAAATAAAAACGTTATAATAAACGCATTATTATAAAAGCCCCTAAAACCTTTAAACGAGGAAAATAATAAATTAAAGAAAAATATTAAAATTTTTATTAATATATAATTATACATATTTAAGGTTATATGGGATTAAAGGGATATTAAAATTTTAGGAGAAAAAATATAAAGTAATAAATTTTAAAAAATAATATATTTCCTTATTACCTTAAAAAAACCGAGTAATATTTCTTATAAATTATTCCTCCGTTAAAAAAGGAAGGCTTTAAATTATTTAATAAGGGACCAAAAGCTTTGGCGTAAAACCTTAATGGGCAAATTATTGGGAATACGTAGTGAGCGTAAGCGAGCGAAGTATTCGCTTTTTAAAATTATTGAGCCCGTGAGGGATTACTAAGACTTACAGGGGGGAACTGGCTCAAAAGTCGAAAAGTGTGGAGTCCTTTTTAATTAGGCGAAAAACAATACCACGAGATTTTACATTTATATTTACTAAAATCATTAGATGGAATAGCTTTTTCTAATTATTTTATAATATTTAAAAACCCTCATCAGTAACTTCAAAAAAGAGCTATAAGCTTATCAGTAAACTGAGAAATATATTTAATGTGGTTTTCCCATGTGGTCTAAGCCCGATATAACCAATAATAAAACGTCTGTGTATTTTCTATGGCGTAAATATATATCTGCCCGCATCCGCCGCAATAAAGTAAATAAAAGTAAATGGAGTTTATAAAAATGTTTATTAAAGGCGTCGCTATATAAATCATATTTTTATTTGTTTTTACGATTTTATTTGCGTTTTTTGGTTGATTTTTAAAATTTACTATGGACGGAATCGTGTGGCGGGAAAAATATCAGCGGCGGTTAATTATATGATTTACCATTTAACGTGTGCAGGTTCATAAAAATAAACATACTTGCCCGCATCCACCCCAATAAATGAAATAAAAATAAATAAAAATCGGAAAAATGATATTTAAATGATTATATCTCCATTGCAGCTTTAATTATATTTCTACGATTTTATTTGCGTTTTTTGGTTGATTTTTAAAATCTACTATGGACGGAATCGTATGGCGGGAAAAAAATCAGCGGCGGTTAATCATGTGATTTACCATTTAACGTGTGCAGGTTTATAAAAATAAACATACTTGCCCGCATCCACCCCAATAAATTAAATAAAAATAAATAAAAATCGGAAAAATGATATTCAAATGATTATATCTCCATTGCAGCTTTGATTATATTTCTACGATTTTATTTGCGTTTTTTGGTTGATTTTTAAAATTTACTATGGACGGAATCGTATGGCGGGAAAAAAATCAGTGGCGGTTAATCATGTGATTTACCACTTAACGTGTGCAGGTTTATAAAAATAAACATACTTGCCCGCATCCACCCCAATAAATTAAATAAAAATAAATAAAAATCGGAAAAATAATATTTAAATGATTATATCTCCATTGCAGCTTTAATTATATTTCTACGATTTTATTTGCGTTTTTTGGTTGATTTTTAAAATCTACTATGGACGGAATCGTATGGCGGGAAAAAAATCAGCGGCGGTTAATCATATGATTTACCACTTAACGTGTGCAGGTTTATAAAAATGAATATACTTGCCCGCATCCACCCCAATAAATTAAATAAAAATAAATAAAAATCGGAAAAATAATATTTAAATAATCATATTTTTATTACAACTTTGATTATATTTTTATCATTTTATTTGCGGTTTTTATTAAGTTTTAAAGATTTTCCACCAAAAGTACCTTGTAATGGGAAAAACTTTGATTGGTTATTAATTATGTGACCTATCCATTATCCCTATTCCTATTGGCATTTTCACTACTCCAAAGATTTCTTTTCCATATTATAAACTTACCCTTTATAATAACACCCTTTCTAAGCAAATATTTTAATAATGAATTCCTATAATTTGCCTATTTGGCAAGGAAATAAAAAATGCTCTCGGTATTACCAAACCTTTAATATATGGGAATATTTTCGGTCCTATAATATTTGTTTTTAAAAAAAACCTATAAAATTTTATTTAAAATGTAGAACTTTATTTTAATAATTAAATAATAAACGAACCTTTACTGTTTTAAGCCCGCCCTAATATGCACCAACCAGACGGCGGAGTAATAATGATTTATAAACTACGGTATGTTAATTTAATTTCCTTTTTTTTTCCTTTATTTTTTTAATATTAAACTAACTTTTTAATATATTAATAGGCACAACCACCACCACCCCCTAATTTTACCATTTTTATTCCAGTAAATTTTTCGTTTAATCCTTCATCCTTTTTATCTGTCCCCTCGCCCTTATCCCGAAGTAAAAGCTTTAACCAATTATAATCAACGGTATTTATTAATATTTCTTTATTACGGTTTTTATTATTATAATATTTTTATTAATTTATTTTATAGGCTTTTATATCGACTCTTTCTTCCTCGGACCCTTTTACTATTTCTACGGCATTCTTTATTCCCTCACCCTTTTATTCCCTAAACATTTCACCCCCTTCCGCTTTTAATAATTCTTTAATTATTCCCTCCTTTTTAAATTCCCCTTCACCTTCCACCATAACCGGTACCGATTATTTAGATTTTTAACCAGATTATCCCCCCCCCCTATAATTTAACGGTAATAAATCCATTACTTCCTTTCTAATAATCTTTTATTTCCGCCAATAATATTAATTTAATGCAAAATTTCCATTTTACATTAAATAAATCCATAATGGAATTTTGTTTCCGTTGCCAAGAAAAATGGTTTAATATGGATTTATTAGAGGATGGATTTTGCCGAAGATGCCGAATTAAAAACGATAAAAAGGCTCCCGATAAGCTTTTTTTTTATTCGGCAAAGAATAACCTGGATTTTGGCCCTATACCTGATCATTTGCCTAAGCTTTCTTAAATAGAGCAAATAATGATTTCTAGGGTGCATACTTTCAGTTACGTACGCCAGGTACGGGGGGCATAATATCGGTATAAAGGCCATTATGTAAACTTTGCAAGGAATATTACCAAGATATGTTTTTCTTTATAATTTATTTTTCTAATATTTTTATTAATATATTATTTTTCCAGGTTTATTAACAACTTCCATTATTTCCAAAAGATTTCGAAATTATTATTATTCGGCCCAAAAATTACCAGGAAAATCCCCACTTTACTGATCAGTATAGGGGGGAATTTAAGGTTAGAAAATCAAGGATTAAGGTATTTATTTTTTCCGTATTTATTCCTTTTCCTGTTTATTTTTTATTATTTGTTAATTTATTATACAAACCTGGCTACTTCATTTAAAGCAAAACCATCCTGGTTATAAGGACATCGATATTTCCTTATAAGTAATACAGGAGTTACCAAATAATGGGGATATTTTCGATCAAATCCTTATTATTATTGGTGATACTATTTCTGCTAATAATTTAACCATTAAGGATAAAAAGCAGTTTATAAATAACCCATCTATTATAGGCGTTCTTAATTTATAGTTTAATAACCTGGAAATTAACCAATTACCGGCCGAAATTCGTTAATAACGCAATAAAGATAGGGCAAATATTGGCCTTACCGAGCTTTTAACACCCATATACCGGTCTACCCTTATTAACGAATATAATAAATCCCTAGCATTATTTAACAATACTTTTCACTACTTATTTCTTATAGGCCAGGCCGATTTTAATACCCCACGGCATCGTTTTATTAAATTACAGGATTATTTAATCCATACTATACAATATTATAATAAACGGTATAAATTCCCCTTTTTTCCATTATTTTTATTTATTATTAATTAATTATTTAAATTTGCCCAATATCCTATTTTTTGTTTTATGGTTAATAATATGGTTATAAGGTAATAAGTAAGGAGAAAATCCACATTTTATATTAATCGTATAAAGAACGATGCCTTTGCCAATTGGGATTTAAACCAATTTCGGTTGGCCTTTAAGGAAAATTCCCCTGAATTTTAGCACCTATAGGATTTTATTTTCCGCTTTTCAGCTTCCATTAAAGGCTTACGGCCTTACTGGACTTCTAAAAGCGCGGAATTACAAGCCATGGTACGCTGTATTGGCTGCCCTAATTTATTTATAATATTTAGCGCTGCCGATATTTATTAGGATTTCTTTTTCGCTTTTTCCCTCAGTATAAAGAATGGAAAAATGCTTATCGGGCACAGAAATTCCGTCTAGTAAGGCGAATATTATATAATAACCCCCATATAGTCGCCTACCATTTTCATGCCCGCTTTACGGCTTTTATGGAACATTTCCTTAAGCCTAAATTTGGAGTGGTTGATTATTGGACCCGGTAAATAATTATTTTATTGGGAATACGTAGTGAGCGTAAGCGAGCGAAGTATTCGCTTTCTAAAATCATTGAGCCCATAAGGGATTACTAAGAGTTACAAGGGGGAACTGGCTCAAAAGTCGAAAACTATAGAGTCTTTTCTAATTAGGTAAAAATCAACCTTCTGGGATAAAATTGGGTATGTGCTATATATTATAAGAAAGCAATGATTTTTAAGAATGATATATTAAATTTAAAAACCCTTATCTCGGAACGAAATAAAAAGTTATGGCCTTATCAGTTAATTATTAAGGGACCTGAGAATTCTTGGCAAAAAAAGGTTGGCCAATAATATTCGGTCTATGCGTACCCCAAAGTGTAGAGCTATTACTGCCCGCATCCGCCTAAATAAAATACTTAAAAATAAATAAAAATCGGCAAAATGGTATTTATAGTATTACCTTCCCAAGGCAGCTTTTCTTAAATTTTTACGATTTTATTTGCATTATACATATTATTTGTAAAATTTACTACGGATAAAGTTGAGCGGCGAAAAGCTGCGGCGAAAGATTTGGGGGAGGGCTTATTATATGACCAACCACATTATTATATGGCTTTGGTAAATGCACACCTGCCTTACGCACCAGCCCGCATCGGCCTAAATAAAATACCTAACAATAGATAATAATTGCAAACATAATATTTACAATATTACCTTTCCATGGCAGCTTTTCCTATATTTTTACGATTTTATTTGCATTATATATATCATTTTTAAAAATTACTACGGATGGAATATTAAGCGGCGAAAAATTCGGGGCCGGGCTGATTATGTGACCAATCACGTTAATATATGGGTTTGGTAAATGCACACCTGCCATACGCACCAGGCCGCATCCGGCTAAATAAAATGAATAAAAATAAATAAAAATTAGAAATATTATATTTATAATATTCCCTTCCCATGGCAGCTGTTTTTATATTTTTACCATCTTATTTGCATGATATATATTATTTGTAAAATTTACTGCGGATGGAATTTTGCAGCGGCCAAAAAATCAGGGGCGGCTAATCATATGCCTAACCACATTATTATATGGCTTTGGTAAATATATACCTGCCATACGTACCAGGCCGCATCCGCCTGAATAAATTAAAGGAAAATGAATAAAAATCTTCAAAATACTATTTTAATTATTCGTTTTCGATTATAACGTTTATTTTATTTTTACCATTTTATTTGCGTTTATTACTTTATTTTTAAAATTTATTATATACGGAATCGTGCAGCGGGATAAAATCGGGGTCGGTTTAATTATATAACCAGCCATATTATTATATGGCTTTAATAAATGCATACCTGCTATTCGCATTAGGCCGCATCCGCCTAAATAAAATACATAAATAAAAATAGAAATTTGTGAAATATTATTTAAATAATTATTTATCAATCGCAGCTTTTATTTTACTTTTACCATTTTATTTGCGGTTTATACTTTATTTTTAAAATATATTATAAACGGAATCGTTAGGTGGGAAAAGAATTAGGCGCGGCCAAATTATATACCCAACCATATTATTATATTTTTTGGCATATGCATACTTATCCGCATCGGCCTAAATAAAATAAAATAAAATAAATAATATTAATATAAACATTCTTTTATATACGGACTTTCTTTTACAATATTGTTTTATTTGCAGCATTTTATTTAAGCATTATATTATAATTTTAAAGTTTTATACTAGGTAAATTTACGGTTAGCAAAAATCTAATAGGGTAAATATTATTTAA
>JAKWBI020000676.1:0-24613 GCA_022664585.2 Zalerion maritima | reverse complement strand
CCCTTTTTTTAATTTACTCCCTAATCCTTTTAAAATATATCCCATTTAAATTAAAATAATAATAAGGAGGCTTATAAAGGGCTCCCTAATTTTCTGGCTTTTATTCGGCGTTCACCAGCGGCCAATAAGCCTTCTGGTTTTTTTAAACCTATTATACTTATAAGCCAGCCTTTTTTTTCTCTTACACCTTATTATATAACTTTCGCTTTTCTTTATCCTTATATTTTTCCTCCTTTTATAAAAGGGCCCGGGGCTCGTATTATAAGGAACCGCACTCGGATTATTAAGCGTTTTATTTATAATTAGGCCGCCCTTTTAATTAATACCACTTTTATTATTACCCGAAGCCCTTTTTTTAAATATATTTTTCCTAAATTATTAATTTTATATAGGATTATTTAATTTTAATTTCCCTGGTAATTACTCCTGCTCCTTTTCCTTTGCCGGCTAGGCCGTAAGGCCGCATTAATCGGGTACTTTAGGACTTAACCATTAATTCCAGCGGCTCTGCTCGGCTTCCTTTATCCCCCCTATTGCCTCGTACCTTTTATCAGTTTAGCCTTATATAATAAACCAGCCCGGGCCTTTTTTCCCAAGGTTTATTTAGGAGGTCCTCTTTTACCTTTTCCTTTAATTTAATCCCCCTAAATTAACCACCCTAGCGTACGGTTATGGTTTTTAAAATTAAAATACCTTTTAAGTATAATACCGTTTAGGCTTTTTAACTTGGTATTTTTCCGTTAAGGCTATTTTTAAGCCTTATTAAAAGAACCCGGTTTAAACCGGGTTTTAATTTTATTTATAAGGTTTATTTTACCTTTATACCCTTTTTATTCTTACCTTTTAAGGCTAAGCAGAATTAATTATTATTACTCTTTTAAAATATCCTTTATTATTTCCAGTTTGGCCTGTTTAGGGACCCTCCTTTAAATTATGTTTATATGGCCATATATATTAATCTGGATATATTTAAAACCCTTTTTAAAATTACCAGCCTGGCCTTTATATTATATAAAAAAGTTAATCGGCCTATTATTATTCCCATTTTATATAAAGGTTTTCTAGGGCAAATTATAAATGGTTTATATTCCTTTTTTCGCTTTTATTATTAACAGGTATTGGCCGTATAATTTAAGGGTATGGTAAATAAAAACCCTTATAAGTATTATACCTCCGAATGGGCGAGTTATTTTTAAGGCTAAAAGCCTAATATTTTTATTTATTATATATTCCCTTTTTTTAAATATATTTCCGTTCCTAAATATACCGGGAATAAATATAATAATTATCTTTGGTTTGGCGAGATTTATATAGCCGAAAATAAAGGTTTTAAAAAATATATATTAGTTTCGAACTTTAATTTTCCTTATAACGGTTATGCCCCCTATAAAAAATTCCGCATCGAAAAGCTATTTAGCAATACGGTATGGGAGCAGAATATTAAGCATTGGAAGGATTATTTCGAAATTATTCTTGGCGGCCTTAATTTTTTAAAGGTTATAAACGTTTTAAATTTAGGGGCTAAAAATATTCCCGGCTTAACCAGGCCTTTTATATAACCGGTATAAGGGTTTGGTTTTTTTAGCGCTTATAATCGAGGGGGTGGTTAAGGCAAAACTTCTAAAAAAAATAACGGTGGTGGCGCAGCGGCCCCTTAGGCTTTTACTTATTGCGAGGGTTTACGCTTTCGTAAAGAATAGGGGATATTATAAATTTTTTAAAATTAAACCATAATTTCTTTATCCCGCGATTAATTTTTTCGCTATTACCAGAATAAAAATTATATTATATAGGATTATCCATTGGCGTTTTTTAATATAAGAAATTAAGTTTTTCCTATAAAGGAATTTTTACTCTTGCGTATAACCCTTTAAATAGGGATCCCGCCCTTTTTTTTCCGTAAATTTAAACGAACGAATTAAAATTTAAATGGGTAATCCTTTTTTAAAATTAAAAAATTATTTTTAATTATTATTTATAAATAATTTAAAATAAGGCTATTCGGTGTAATATGGGAATAAAAAAAAAAAAGGATAAAAATATTCCCTTTTAAATTTTTAAATAAGGGAATATAATTCTTTTTTTATATACGTATATATACCTCGGGCTATTAATAAAGCTTTAGGTGTGTGGTTTCTGCTGGGTCCTTTTATAATATTTGGTTTTAAATTAATTAGGGTTTATTATTATATAAGGGAGGGAATATAAAAAAAGGGGAATTTCTTTTTATATAATAATTCCTTTAAAGGTTTTATAATATTATATAGCTTTATTCCTTTATAAAAAAAATATTATTAAATTTTTCCGTGATTATTATTAGGATTTAAAATTATACTTTTTTCGTTATTTTTAAAAAAGGTATTTTCCCCGATTCCCGCTTTTTATTTTTTAATTTTTTTATATTACGTGCTTTTCTTAACCGTAATACCATAATAATATATTCGGTTAAATTATCTTTTTCCTTTTAATTATTATTATAAAATATTACCGTTCGGTATTAATTCTTACCCAAATCTTTTAATATATTATTTTTAATATGGCCTTCCGAGCTATTCTCCTTATTATTTAATCTTATATAATCCTTTCCCAATTTATTATTCCATTTTAAATAAGGTTCCCATTTTTTCCAGGTATTATTATTAATTCCTGCCGACTTACTCCACTATCCGTTTTTTTAAATAAATTTTTAACCCTATTATTCCTAATTATACGTTTAAAGGGAAGGCTCCCTTTATAAGGTTCCCTAAACTACACCGTTTTTCCTTTATTTAAAAGCTTATAAATAATATAAGGTTTTATCTATTAAGGGTTTTATTTATCCTTTATACTCCTAACCCCTATAATTAATATCCATCGTAATATTAAATCCCCTTCTTTTAATAAAATCTTCCTTATCTTTTTATTATTCTTCTTATTCATATACTTAGCCCTAACTTCCCTATTTTATTATAAAATTCGGGCTACCTCCGCCAAGTCCGTTTTTTTCCGTTTTATTACCCGGCTCCTTTCCGCCAAAAAGTCCGCGTACGGTATATTACCTTTTTAATTAATTATTCTTTAAATAAAAAGCGCCATTTTAATAAGGGTAATCATTTTTTAACCGTATAATAATACGTATAGGAAAAATCCTATAATTTAATTTATTATAATTTTTTATACTATTAATACCCCTGGGTACGCGTTAACCTAACTACCGCCTAATTTTAATAATATATCCCTAATATTTAAATAATAATATTTTATTCCCTTTTATAATTATAAATTATATATTAATACCGTAATCTTGGCCAGGCCTATTCGCTTTATAAACTTATCCAAAAACCCTCGGTTTTTTAATTTTTTATTAATTACCAATTTCCCATATATCCCATACTTATAAATTATATTTTATTAAATAAAATTGGCCATTTACCCTATTATGGCTTTTTATAATAATCGCCTTTTAATCCATTTTATTAAATTATATTTGGCTTATATAATATAAATATACCTTTTTTTTAATAATATTTAAAAAATATTAAGCGAAATTTTAGAAAAGGGGATTAAAATAGGGTTAAAAATCTTTAATAATATTTTAGGCCTTTAAGGGTTTCGCTTTTGGTAGGTTGAACAGGTTTTTAATACCTCTTATATTTATTTTTATTATTCTTTTTAATAATAATATTAAATAATAAAATTAAATATAATATTCCGTTTTTTATACCCTTCGTAAATATAATTATTTTAAATAATATATTTCCGGGTTTAATTATTATCGATTATTAATTATAATTATAATTTACCCCTTAAGGTTTTATATTAAAATTTCTGGTCCTTTATTAGGTAATTTAAAGCCTTTCTTTTTTAATAAAAAAATCATTTATAAAAAATATTGCTCGGTTTTTTTAAAGTAATAAAAAAATACGCTATTTTTCGGGATTTATCGCTTTATATTTCTCCTTTTAAAATCTTAGTATCCCTCCAATCCTGTACAGCCCTAAACGCGTATAATTATATATTAATAAAATTTTCGATATTTTCCTCCAGTTTATTATTTTTTTTATTTAAAGGTTTTAGGGGTTTTTATAATAATGCGTTTATTATAACGTTTTTATTTCTTAATATATACTTTATATTAAAATTAAATTACCATATTTATATAATTTATTTAATAATAAGTGCTCCGGGTAAGTTAATAATATTATTATTAAATTAATATATTATATTAACCGTATTTATCCTAAGGGTAAAATACGCGCCGTATAAATAATTCCGTAATCGCTTTAAAGCCATAAGCAGCCCTTTATATTATAATTTAACCAAATAATATATTTTTTCGGCTCCTTTTTAATAATCAAACTTATACCTTACCATTAAAACCTTCCCTTCCCTTTTTTAACCGATCTATACTTCCCATCCGATTCCTAATACGTTTATTTTAATAATAATACGCCCTACCTCCGGGGAGTAATTAATTTTAATTAAAACTGGGGGTAATATTAAGGCTTATTTAAAAATTTCCATTACTTTTATATATTTTTTCTCCTAAATAAACTACACCCCTATACGGGTAAATTCGTATAAGGGTTTAATAATATAAATAAAATCCTTAATAAATATTCGGTAAAAAACCATTATATTAATAAATTTTTTAATATTCGATATATTTTTAAAAACCGTCCACTTTTTAATTTTAATAATCTTGGCCTATTTAGGATTACGGCCATTCGTTCCGTATATAAAACCTATTATTACGGCTAATTTCTGACACCATTTAAATTTAATTATTAAGATTATAATCCCGGCCAGTTTATTCCGCAATAATACTTAATCCAAATTCCTAATATATTCGGCCATATATTACCGTACCCCTGGGTAAATTTCTCGCCTATTATATATAATAATAGGACCTTTAACCGTAATATTATTAATAAGTGTCCTGTATATTATTAAAATAAAACTTAAAAAAATAATAGAAATAATCCTATAAAATTAAATAATATTATTTATTCCTCCTTACGAAAACGTGGTTATTTTAAACAGGCCGGCGAATATTATAAAGGTAATAAAATCTCGGGATTTTGGATTAAGCACCACTTAATTATATCCGGAATAAAAATTTAAAAATAAAATAAACTGGTAATAGGCTATATTCTTTATAAATTTATCGGTAATTAAAGGTATAAAAGCATTATAAATTATAACCGAATTAAGCCTTTCCGTTAAATTAATTAAGCGGTACTTCCTATTTTTTTTTTTAATTAAAAACCAGGGATTACGGTACGCCGTTTAATTTAGCTTAATCACCCCCTTTTTTTTTCGTTTTTTAAATATTTCGATTACCATTATTATTAATACTTTAAAAATAAAAATACTTTTAATTTACCACCCTGTATAAAATACCGTATCGATTTTTTAAAAAAGGGTTATATTAAGGTTAATTTTACCTAAATATTCCCAAAACCATACCAATATTTATTCTTTATTTATAAATATATTTATAAATATCCTTTATTTTTCCCCTTATAATTCCCCGAGGAATTTTAAAATCTTATTTTTCCTTTTTATTATAAGCCTGGTACCGCTATACCCTACCTTATATAATTATAAACAAATATATTCGCTTTATTTAATATTATTACGATTTTTTTTTAATGGCTTATTCTTTTCCCACTTTTTTTTATATTAATCCGGGTTTACGGGGGCCGTTTCGTACCTTATTTAAATATTTACGGGTTTTATTTTATCCGCCATACGCTTATATATAATAAAAATATTAATAATATTAATATTATTAAGGGGAAATACCTTTTAAACTCCGCCAATGCCTAAAATTTTATTAATAATAAAATCTCGTATTCTCCTTTTATTATTTTATAACTCCCGATCGTTATTTTTATAATACTTTTTTAAAAAAATATTTAACCTTTTCCTGGTAATTTTTTTTTTATAATTAGGGTTCCGTAAATAATTATAAGGTTTTTTATACCCCTGCCCTTTTGGCTAATAAAAGGCAACCTTTTTATTTTGTTTTCCGGTCCAGATCTTTTTATTTAAAAGGTTTTCCCCTTTTTACGGCCCATTAATATACCCCTCCATAGGTATATTCTCCTTAAACTTTTTTATAAGGCGCTTAACTTTCTTTATAAAAAATTAGGCTATTATTTTTTTATTATTTAAATCCAAAATTTCCATTATATAAGCAGGGATTTCGATTTTATTAATACGGGGTTTCCCTAATCCTATACTGGCCTTTTTTTTTTTATTAAATAAATTATAAGGGCTTTTTATATTTTTTTAAAAACCTTTATTCCCTGGGAATAAATATTACGGAGTATTTTTTCACGTTTTCTTTTTAGGGTTAGGTTTATAATAATAATAATATAATTACTCCCTTTTATTTTAAGCTCCCCGATTAATATATTGCGCTTTTTATTATAATATTATTTCCACCCTATTATTATAATAAAAAATATTCCTAATATTACTTTTGGCGCCCTTTTTCGATTTTCTTTTAATACGAAAAAATTTTATATAATACGTTTAAGTTTTAAAAAAACGTATACCTATTATTATATAACCAAGGTTAAATTAATTTTCTGGCCATTATAACCGGAAAATATAACTCGCGCCTAATAAATCTTAAAACCGTATTCCTAAACGTAGGTTCGTTTTAAAATATTGGCTTTTACGCCTATATTTATAATAACCCTGGCCAGCCTATTTTTTGGCCCTTTTATATATATTAATAAATACGGGCTCGGGTAAAGGAAAAAGGGGATTATTAAGGGGATTAATATTAATAAATTAAAAATATTAATTAAATAAAACATTACTTTTTTTTCCTTTAATATTACCGCTTTTAGGCCTTTTGGTAGGCTTATAAATAAAACCCTAAAATTTATACGCTTATATTATTAATATAATTAAATATATATAAGGTTTATAAACTTTAATTTCTTCGGGGGTATATTATTAATAAAGCGTATTTTTATTTTAACCATTTAATAAATATTAGGCTTATTTAAAATTACCTATTAATATCCCTTTGGTTTTTTACCCTTATAAATAATTTTATTAATAATTTCCTTTACCCTTATTTTACTTATTAATTTTTCCTATAAAATTATCCTTATAAATTATAATATTTATAATACCTCCGTAATTATTAATCCGTAAAGCCTCCCTATAATTTTTATAAATTATTTTTTTATTACCTTTTAAAAAACTAGGTCCGTAAACTTTAAGGGGTCCTTATATTTATTACCTAAGGGCGCCTTTTCTTTCTCCTATATATTATATTTCATTTTCTCCTTTATTATACCCAATACTTTTTTATGGCCAAAATCCTTTTTTTTTTCTTTAACGCTTTTTTTTTCCCTAACCGCTTTAACCTTATTTTCCACTTTTACTCTTTTTAAAGGCCTACCTTATCCTTTTTTAATTCCTTCCTAATTATAATTAAAAACCGATTATACCGTTTTATTATAAATATTAATAATAAGGGCTTCCGTTATTATTTCCGCTTTTATATTCTCCCAGCTTTCCCATAAATACTTTTTAACCGTTATTATTTTATTTTTATTATAATAAATAATTAATTATTTTAAATATTATTATTCCTAGGGATTTTATAAACTTTATTAATTAAATTTATTTATGGCTGGTATATTTAAGGTACCTGGTCCTTTTTATTAATTAAACCAGGTGTATTTTTTAAAAACCAGGGGTTTTTTATAATCGTATTTTAGGCCTTTTATACCTAATCGTATTAATTTTTAAGCACCTTTTTTTATTTATAATATTATAAGAATATTATTTTAATTAATATTTTTTCCGTAATTATATTATTAAATATTTTAATAGGCCAGGTATTATATTCGCTTTTTTCGAAATCCCATTTTAATATTTAATAAAAGGGATATTTATAAAGGATTTTATTAATTCGATCCTAAATATTACACAGGTAATTATATAATATATGGTTATTTTTTAAGCATTAATAATATTTTATTACCTTGGTTTAATATTGGGGCCTTTTATTAAAACTAATTATTAATATAAAAAGTATTTATACCTTTAAAATTTCCAAAGGGGTTATACTGGTTTTTTAGGGGAATTTAGCCTAAATATAATAAAATCCCCGTATATAATCCCGTCCAGTTTAATAAATTTAATTAGGATTATACTTATAATGGATTTTATATTAAGGCTTATTTTCCCTAATTTTATTATTATTTAATACCAGTTTTACTTTTTTACCTATTTTTTAATTTAATAATATATATATATTAATTATATTTAAAATATTTAGCTTTTTAATTAGGTTTTATTTAATTATTTTGGGTAAAATTAATCGATTAATAGGTACTTTATTGCTTTCTTATAATCGGAGCGCGGGCGGTAAATTACGGGGGTCGGTCTGGTTTCTTTAGGCCATTTTAGCCAAATCGTATCGATTGGCTTATTAAAACTGGGGGTCGATAGGATTACGCGTGGCTTCCTTAGCGCGGGCGGTGGTCCCTTTTTCTTTTTATTAAAACTTATTTCCGAATAGCTTTATTATTTTTTTACACTAATCCAGAAATGCTTTAAGCTTTTAAAGGAATTCCTTATGGGTTCCGAGGCACAGGTCGTTATTTATAATCCCTGTAGAATTATATAATTAAGCCTATAATATATTATTAAAAGCGTTTAAAAACGCGTTTAATAAAATAATATTATTAATATAACCCGTATAGTTCTCCTTATATTAAGCGAGCCGGTATTTCTACCCCGTAATATATAACCGTTATTAATTAATATTCTTTATAGGCCAATTTTAATAAGCGAAACGCTTTAGGTTTACCATATTATGGCCTTTTTAAAAGGTATCCCTATTTACGAATTCCGTTTTTAGGGCCTTTTTCGCTTTAATCCATATTTTTTTTATAGCGAACAATTTAACTGGTTCGGTATAAATATTAATATAATACTATATAATATAATTTATTTTTTACGCATCGCTTATAAATACTGCCTGTTTAAATATTCGATCCAATTAATATATATATTAAAAAATATCGTTTTCCCTAAATATTACGCTTTTTTATATACCAGAAAACAATAACGGTAATCGAATTATAATATACTGGTTTATTTTATGGGAATTATATTAATCAGTATTGGATATTATTTCCACGGATTAGCCTAAAAATAATATTCGTTTTATCCCTTAAAATATTAAAAAAATATTCGTATTATATTTTGCCCGGGGCATTGGCGTAATAAAAGTTCTGGATAACGGGATTTTAAACGAGGAAAGGTTAAAAGATAATCGCTTGGCTTCTCGTTTATATAATAAGGTTTAAACTTTATTAACGCTTTTAGGTATTTTTATTTTCGAAAATTATTCTTAGGCGTAAGGCCTATTTATAAGGTATTTCTTACCTTCCTTTACCGTAATAATATTCTGGTAAAAAAGCCTTCGCCGCGCCTTGCCTTAAAAATATAATAAAATAAATTCAAATAATAGAATGATTTTTTAAAAAATAAAATTATTTATAAAAAATGGAAAAGATTATAAGAATTAGGATTTAAACAGGTTTTTTAAAAGGTAATACAGTATAGGATTATTTTTCCTTAACCCTAGGCTAAAGAATTATAAACGGTCCCTTAAAATTAAAAATAATAATAATGGTAATACTTTTTAAGCCTTTTAAATATAATTATGGGATTTTTATAATTTAAAGCAGGGAATTTATATAGCCTCCTTAATAATTACCTTCCCATCTTCCGGGTATTAATATTATTTTTCCGGGGCCCTAATAAGTCCTATTTTTTACGTCCCGCGCCTTGCGTTAAAAAATTTTAGGCTTTGTAGGCATACCGCTTTACCGTTTTCCTCGATCACCTTACCCCTTATTATTAATTAATCCGCTCCTGGTAATTATTAATTTACCGGCTTTTTATAAGGCCGGGCGTAATATTGGTTAATTTATTTAGGCTAAAAGGCCTCGCCTTACCTTCCCTTAAACTCCAAACCTTTCATAATTTCCTCACCGTATATTTATCCCCCCCTTTGGCCGCTTTCTTAGGTAAAAAAAATTAGGCGCCTTTAAAAGGGGGTGGGGAATTAACCATAGTTCTATAGGTGGAAGCCTAAAAGTTTAACGTTTATAATCCATAAATTATTATAATCGCTATATTTCCCTTTAATTATGGTCCGATTATAATAAAACGTGGGACCCCTAAACTTTTCCCAAATAAATTTAATTCTCGAAATTTTTTTTTTTTTTTCTGGTAAGGCCTATATAGGATTACCCTTATACCAAATTCTTTAGGAGGGGATTAACCTTAATTTGGACGGGCGATTTATATTTTTTTAAGCCCTTTAGGGAATACTTCCCCTAATATCCATTAAATCGGGCACAGGATTTAATATTAATAATAAAAAATAAAACTTAATTTAAAAAACGGTAAGGATTAGGCCTTTATTTAAAAAATAACTTAATAATTATAAAAAACGGTATCCATTTTCCCCTATATTTTAAAACGCTTAATGGCTTTAATTTTTCCTTTTTTTTATACCCTTTAAAAAGCGGCAAAAATACTTTATAATTCCTATTTTTTATTTACGGGGTTTTAGCCGGGATTATATAAATCGTCCTTCCGCCATATAATTTTTAAAATCCTTCGTAACCGTAATAAACCCCTATAAACCAAGCCCGGTTATTATATATTTCCTTTTATTTATAAATAAAATATTAATATTATTTAGCTTTGCCTATTTTTTCCCAAATCGGTTTAAAATACCTCCGTAATCTCCACCTTAATATTATTATCCCTTTAACCGAAATCACGTAAATTATCCCTCCGCCATATAATTTTTAGGATTTTTTTTATAATCGTAAATAGGATTATAATACGGGCCAATTTAAAGGCGCCTTATTTAACCCCTAAACTTCCGCGGTAATTTTAACCAGCCCTAATTATCCCTTCTTTTTAAAACTTCTTTTAATAATATAAGGGCACTTTTATTATTTTCCCCCTTATTTTAAATTTAACCGGAATTATATAAATCGCCCTTCCGCCATATAGCTTTTGGGACCCTTTATAATCATAATACCCTCGAAGCTTAAACTAGGCTTATAAAAATATTCCTTCCATTTAAAAATAAAATTATAATTTTACTTTTCTTTATACGTATTAATATTTTTAATAATCCCTTTCTCTATTCCTTTTATAACCGAGCAAATAAAGGCTTCCTCGTTATATTACGCCTTAATTTTACGCCGAACTTCCATAATATAATGGGGGTTTAATTATTTATTAACCTTTATTATTTTGCTTATAGGGGTATAATAGGGGTATACAGCTTTGTTTAATATTTAAAGCCCAATCCCTTTTTGGCCTTCCCACCGTAATTATATACGCGCTTTTAACCGGCACCGGGCCTATTCCGGAATCGAATTCTTATTACTTGGCTTTGGCCCTTATAGGTTTATAATACTGCCAGGGTAATCCCATAATACCGTAAAACTTCCGCATTATTTCTTTTTCGAAAACGTATTCCTTAATTCTTCCGTAATAATAAATCGTTTAAAATATAAGTAATTAATTTCCGAAAAACTTTTAAACTTTATATATTATATAAATCTGCCCAGCTTTACCTATTATTACCTTTAATTTATCGTGCTTACTTTATCCTGGGGGCAATTAATTCTTAACCGGATATTATACTTTATTACCGTGGGAAAAAAACTGCCCCCCCTAAGGAATATAACTTGCGCGATTTCTTAAGCTTTTATAGCGTAATATATTGGTCGGTTTTTAATTTTATTATAATATAGGTATCCGTTTCCGCTTTTCGCAATATAAATATTATATACTCCTTACCGGTATATTATAAAAGGGTTTTTTTACCTTAGCGTAATAATTTCCGCGAAATTTAATTTACGCTTATTAATATAATTCCGTATAATATTATTCCCTAATTATAACCATTAACCCAAATTAATTAGGGGGAAAAAATAATAAAAGAATTCCTTAAATTTTAACCCTAAAAAATATAAACTTATTACCAAAACTTAAATTCGTAAATCCTGGTTAAACCTTTAAAAAATATAACGGGAAATAGGTCTGGTAATTTTATTATATAATCGGTATTTAAAACCAAATTATTTAGTTTGGTTAAACCTTTAATTACCTATTTAAGAATGGCAACACTTTAAAAAACATAAAATAATCCTATACAGGATTATTCCTAAATAATAATATAATATTTGGGGGAAAATATAATATATTAAATAATAATTATATCTCTATAATCAAATTTCTGCCGCCATGGTTTATTACCCTCCCAAAAGTCCCACAAGTTCCGGGGGTCCTTTTGGCTTTTTATATAATCCTGTACAGGATTATTTTAGGGCTTTAAACTAATTATTTAAGTAATCGCGCCGGGCGCCGGTCTTTAGTACAAATACAGCGGGGGATACCTCCGGCACCGCTACAGCGGGAAGATAAGAAAGATCCTATTAAAAGAAGGGAATTTAATATTACGATGGATATTAATTATAAAAATTAGGAGTATAAAAAATAAGCAAAACCCTCGATAAATAGGATCTTATATTATTTATAAGTTTTCGAATAAAAGTAGAACGGTATAGTTTAGGGAATTTTATAAAGGGAGCCCTTCCTTTAAACGTATAATCGGAAATAATAAGATTAAGAAATTTATTTAAAAAAACGGATGGTGGAGTAAACCGGTAGGAATTAATAATAATACCTGGAAAAAATAGGAACCTTATTTAAAATAAAATAATAAATTAGGAGAGGATTATATAGGATTAAATAATAAGGAGGATGGTTTAAAAGGCTATATTAAGAATAATATATTAAAAAGTTTGGGTAAAACTTAACGCCGAATGGTAATATTTTATAATAATAATTAAAAACAAAAGAATAATTTAGCCGAATATATTATTATAATATTACGGCCAAAAAAACCATATAATATAAAAGAATTAAAAAACGAAAAGCGGGAATCGGGAATCGGGAAAAATAACTTTTTTAAGAATAATAAAAAAAGTATAATTTTAAATCCTAATAATAATTATGGAAGAATTCGATAATATTCCTTTTATAAAGGAATAAAATTATATAATATTATAAAACCTTTAAAGGAATTACCATATAAAAAGAAATTCCCCTTTTTTTATATTCCTTTCCTTATATAATAATAAACCTTAACCAGTTTAAAACCAAATATTATAAAAGGATTTAATAAAAGCCATATACCTAAAACTCCGTTTATAATCCGAGGTATATATACGTATATAAAAAAAGAACCATATCCCTTTATTTAAAATTTTAAAAGGGAATATTTTTACGCTTCCTTTTTTCCGTTCCTATATTATACCAAATGGCCTTATTTTAAATTATTTATAAATAATAATTAAAAATAGCTTTTTAATTTTAAAAGAAGGTTACCCGTTTAAATTTTAATTTATTTATTGAATTTACGGAGAAAAAAGGGCGGGATGCCTATTTAAAGGGTTATATATAAAAGTAAAAATTCCTTTGTGGGAAATAACTTAATTTTTTATATTAAAGGACATTATTAAATAATCCTGTACAGTATAATTTTTAGTCTGGTAATAATAAAAGGATTAATCGCGGGACGAAAAAATTATGGTTTAATTTTAAAAAATTTATAATATCCCTTATTTTTTACAAGAGCGTAAACCCTCGCGATAAGCAAAAGCCTAAAAGGCCGCCGCGCCACCACCGTTATTTCTTTTAGGAGCTTTACCTCGGCCACCCCTTTAATTATAAGCGCCGAAAAAATTAAACCCTTATACCGGTTATATAAAATGCCTAATTAGGCCGGGAATATTTTTAACCCTTAAATTTAAAACGTTTATAATTTTTAAAAGGTTAGGGCCGCCGAGAATAATTTTAAAGTAATCCTCCCAGTATTTAATATTCTGCTCCCATACAGTATTATTAAATAACTTTTTAATACGGAACTTTTTATAAGGGGTATAATTATTATAAAAAGGATCGGAGTTCGAAATTAATATATACTTTTTAAGGCCTTTATTTTCGGTTATATACATTTCGCCGAATTAAAGGTAATTATTATATTTATTCCCGGTATACCTAAGAACGGAAATATATTCGAAAAAGGGGAATATATAATAAATTAAAATATTAGGCTTTTAACCTTAAAAATAATTCGCCCACCCAAAGGTATAATACTTATAAGGGTTTTTATTTATCACGCCCTTAAATTATACGGTTAATACTTATTAATAATAAAAAAAAAAAAATATAAACCATTTATAATTTACCCGAAAAAACCTTTATATAAAATGGAAATAATAATAGGCCGATTAACCCTTTTATATAATACAGGGGCCAGGCTGGTAATCTTAGAAAAGGTCTTAAATATATCCAAATTAATATATATGGCCATATAAATATAATTTAAAAAAGGGTCCCTAAATAGGCTAAACTGGAAATAGCGAAGGATATTTTAAAAAAGTAATAATAATTAATCCTGCTTAGCCTTAGGAGGTAAAAATGAAAAGGGTGCGAAGGTGGAATAAACCTTATAAATAAAATTAAAAACCGGCTTAAACCGGGTCCTTTTAATAAGGCTCGAGGATAACCTCGGCGGAAAAATACCAAATTAAAAGGCCTAAATGGTATTATGCTTAAAAGGCATTTTAATTTTAAAAACCGTAACCGTACGCTAGGGTGGTTAATTTAGGGGGATTAAATTAAAGGAAAAGGTAAAAACGGACCTTTTAAATAAACCCTGGGAGAAAAGGCCCGGGCTGGTTTATTATATAAGGCTAAATTAATAAAAGGTATAAGGCGATAAGGGGAATAAAGGGAGCCGAGCAAAGCCGCTAAAACCAGTGGCTAGGTTTTAAAATACCCGATTAATACGGCCTTACGGCCTAACCGGCGAAAAAAAAGGAATAAGAGTAATTATTAAGGAAATTAAAATTTAATAGCCCTGTATAAAATTAATAATTTAAAAAAGATATACCTGGAAAAGGGCTTCGGGAAATAATAAAAATAGCGTTAATTAAAAGGGCCGCCTAATTATAAATAAAACGCTTAATAATCCAAATGCGGTTTCTTATAATATAAGCCCCGGGCCCTTTTATAAAAGGAGAAAAAGTGTAAGGGTAAGGGAAAGCGAAGGTTATATAATAAGATAAAAAAAAAAAAAAAGGCTGGCTTATAAATATAATAGGTTTAAAAAAACCAGGAGGCCTATTGGCCATTGGTAAATATTAAATAAAAGCCAAAAAATTAGGGAACCCTTTATAAGCCTCCTTATTATTATTTTGGTTTAAATGGGATATATTTTAAAAGGATTAGGGAATAAATTAAAAAAGGGGGTAATAAAAGGAGCGAGTGTTTAAAGGAAAAAGGGCTCGAAGAAAGGGAAAAAAATAAGGAATATATAGAAAAAAAAGCACTGTAGGGAGAAAAAAGGCACCGATAAAAAGCATATAAAAGGAAGGATTATTAAAGGTATAGGAGAAAAGAAAGGGAAAGAAGTTAGGCCAAAACACTTATATAATTATCCGATTAAAAATGGGAGGCCCATTAATAATTATAAAAGTTATAAGAATTATAAGGGTAATAGGGTAAAAGGGTAATAATAAAAATACTCGAGGAAATACCTATTTATTTAAAAAAAATACCATTATTTATTGAAAACCCGCCAGTATATTTAAGCCCTATAAGTATAAATACCCCCTTTCCCCCCCCCCCCCCCATATTTCCTCGATTTCTTCCAACCATACCATCTCCCAGCCTTAAATTTTTATAATATAATCCTACTTAGCTTATTTTTTATTTTAATTTAATTTTTTATTTTAAATCTCCTTACCCTTTAAAAATTTATATTACCCTTAACCCAACCCTCGGTATTTGGTACCTTTTTGGCCCTTTTAATTTAAAAACTTTAATCCAATTATACCTTTTATTTTTTATTATTACCTAATAAATTAAAAAAGCCCTAAGCAGTATTATTTTAATAATAAAAGATTATACCTTTAAAGGATTAAGGCTAAAAAACGAAACCAGCGTTTAAATACCTAAATATTAATTAGAGTTTTTATTTAAATTATTTCGAAAGGTGATTTTTTATATAAAAGCCCTTATTAAACCTTAACGCTTATATAAAAACCAGGCCCGCTGGGAAGGGCCAATCCCCTCGTATATTTTATACGTGGATAACCCAAAGCTTAAAAAGATTGCCTAAAAAAATATAAGCGTAATTATTAAAAATATGTTTAATTTTATCGACCATTATAGGAATAACCGCTTTTATTAACGGCTTCGAAGGCCCATTACCACCAAAGCGTTTTTTAAATATTTAGGTATATATATATAATATTATTAAATTATTAAAATACGACCAGTCTTTTTTCCATTAATAATTAATTATTTATAAGGATTACCTCGAAATATATAATAGGGTAAATAATATTAGGTTTATAATTACGGATTTTAAACCTTTAAAGGGGCCTAAGAATATATTAATTATTAAAAACCAGGCAGCGTTTATAATTCCCTTATAATACCTGTTTTTTAAAAATTATAATTTATTTAGTATAATAAAGGTAAGGGTTAACCCTATAATAAAAGGGTAAAAAGACCCGCGAATAATTTTTATTTAAGATTATTATAAGGGTATAATGCTTATTATATTCGTATTAAAAAATATAGGAAAGGATTTTAAAAGGTATATATAAAAAGCTTGTATAAGGTTTTCGGCAATATTTTAAAATAAAACCAATAAGGGTATATTTAAAAAGTACGGCCTCCGGCCTAAGGTCCTTTTTATAATAATTATTTTTATATAAATTAGCCCCTTTTACCGATCTTAATATTTTATAATATTAAAAACGCTTAGGATTATAATTTATAAGTAAAAGATAATATAGATTTATACGCGAATAAAAAGGGAGGTTTATATTAATAAAAAGGCCCTTATATTTTAAAAGCTAAAGAATAAGGGAAAAAGGCTATGGTACCGCCTCCGACAGTTAAAATTAAGTATAGGGGGAAAAGGGAAAAGGAATTATATATTATATCCCTTCGGGCCACCGCCTAATAATTATATAAGGCATTTTATAAATTAGGTAAAGGTGTTTTATATAAATTATTTAAGGTTTATAATAAGCCTTAACCCATTAAGGAACCTCCTTAAAATAGGGTAATTATAAGGGGAAATTGGCGCTATTACGCGGTACGAGGTCTTTTACGTATGGTAATAAAAAATAATAATCCCCAGGGTTATTTGATTATTAATAAGGAATAATAAAGCCTAAATATAAATATAAATATTACCGGGATGTATTTTTATATATTTAATATTCGTATAGGCCTTAGGGCATTTTTAATACGCCCTAAGCTCCCTAATATTAAGGTAAATTCCACAGTTTATAAAAAAATAAACCCATTTAATTTTTATACGGAAAACCAGGAAAATATAATAAAATTAAAATTAAAAAATAATATGGATTCGGACTTTATTTATATAATTAATCCTGTATATTAAAGGCGGAGGGGCCTGGTAATCTTAAAAGGAAAAGGGGGTAATAAACGCCCTCGTAAATCTTTTAAAGGAGAACATATATCGCCGAAATAAAAGCCTAATTCGTTAAAACTATTTAAATTACCATTATATATCCCTTCCTTTTCTTTTTTACCCTTTGCACGTTTTATTACGCGCGCATCCCCCGTTAATTATTAATCGCTGCCCTTATTCCCACCCTTAAAAATAACCTCGTTTTTCCCAGGCGCGGCTTTTACCCTTAAATAATTATTATAATTTTAACTCCCTTTATATATTAATTAACGCTAATAGGTATATAAAAAATAATATAGGCCGCTTTTTAATATTAAGGTGGATAATAATTTCGAAATATTTAAAAAAGAGATTATTAAGGAGCCCTTATATTATTTATTAATAAAAAAAAAGGCCCACCGGCCAAAAAGCCCCAGGTTTTATTTTATTTAATATTATTTACCCCGTCCCGGACTTAATATGCAGCCTACCTATACCGAGAATTTCCCAAAATAGGTTATTATTAAAAGAAATATTAAGCGAAAGATTGCGAAGGAGAAAAAAAAAAAGGAAGCTTGAAAAAGGGAAGCGGCGAGAGCGAAAAATACGGCTTATAATATTAAGCATGGCCAGCGCCGCCGATTTAAAAGGATTAAAAGGGCTTTTTAAGCTCGATTGGCTTTTAATTATATGGAAAAGGGGAATAAATATTTTATTTTTTATTTTATAAATCGTTTAAAATAAAGTTTAAATACCATCAATTAAAATAAACCCTCGGGGGAAAATACAGGTTAGGGCGTAATAAAATCCATAAAAATAAAATTATATAGCCTTATTTAATTATAATAAAATAAAAAAGGGAATATATAATTATTATAAAAAAATAATTAATAATATATAAAGGGGAAGGAAACGGATAAATTAATAATATTAATAAAAGCCAGGAAATTTTTCCTAAAGTTTTTCGGACCGCGGGGCGCGGTTTTTTATTATAAATTGGTAAAATATAATAATCCCGGAGGTATTTCCCGTTATAATTATATTAAAAACCGGCGCCCGGCGTAATTATTTAAATAATTAATTTAAAGCCTTAAAAAAATCCTGTATAGGATTATATAAAAAGCCAGGAGAACCCCCGGGATTTATGGGATTTTTAAAAGGGTAATAAACTATAATGGTAAAAATTTAATTATAAAAATATAATTATTATTTAATATATTATATTTTCCCCCAAATATTATATTATCGTTTAGGAATAATCCTGTACAGGATTATTTTATGTTTTTTAAAGTGTTACCACTCCTAAATAGGTAATTAGAGGTTTAATTAAACCAAACAGCTTGGTTTTAAACACCGACCATGCAGCGAGGTTATCAGACCTACTCCCCGCTACAATAGCGGAGCGGGGGCGTTTTATTAGGGTTAATACGCGAGTTCGTTTTTATTTTTATTATAAGGATTCGATTATCCGTTTTTTATTTTTCATATTTTAAGTAATTAAGGGAAAAAAAATAAGAATTATAATAAGGTTTATAGGTTTACCCTATGGGAAGGTTAGGCAAGGTGTAAAAGGCTAAAATGAAGAAGATAATAATAAGTATATTATAGCCAGTCTTTTTAAAAGCTTATTTTTTTTTTTTTAAAAAAAGGAGCCAAGTTCCTTTATTTTTGCGTTCCCTGGGGGGATCGCTTATATTACGCTAAGAGATCCTTAGCGTTCCATCCCAGGAAGGTCTTCCGTACCAGTCCCGGGTAGGTCCCGGGTAGGTCGACGTTTCTTACAAAAACGCTAAAGATTTTTTAACGTGATATAAGCCATCCCCCCAGGGAATATAAAAATAAAGGAACTTGGATCTTTTTTTTTAAAAAATAAGCTTTTAGAAAAAATAATTGTAAAATAGCTATTATTATTTTATTTATTTTAACCTTTTATACCTTACCTAACCTTTTGATAAAATAAACCTATAAACCTTATTATAATTTTTATTTTTTTCCCCTAATTATTTCAAATATTAAAAATTAAAAACGGATAATTAAATCCTTATAATGAAAACGAAAACGAATTCGTATATTAACCCTAGTAATATACCCCCGCTCTTTTATTATATAGCCATTTAACTTTAAATAATAATAATAAAAGGGAAATATTTCGAAAAAAGGGAAATCCTAATATTTATACTTTTAAACAATATTATATTAAGCGGATTACCTAATTGAAATATATTCGAAATTCAAAATATTAATAATAAACCTTAAAGGCGGAACGGGTTAAATAAAAAAAAAACTAACCACGGGTAAAATATTATCGAAAATAAAGGGATTTATGATTAAATAGTAAAAAGCCTAATATTAAAATTATTAAAATTATAACTCCTTTAATTATTATTACCTTTTATTAATATAATATCTAAAAAATAAACCTTTAATACATTTTCGATAAAAAATATAAAAAATATTATAAAAATTACACAAAAATCCTCCTTTTGTTGAATTATATAACGCCCGATTTATAATAATACTGGTAAATATTCCTAAATGCCTTTAAAATTAAGATATTAAGGGAATAAAACTACAATATCTAAACGGTATGCCGTACTTGGATTAAAACCCAGCTTAAGAATATATAAAATAAGGATTATAGCCTTGAATAATTATTAAAAAATACGTATTAAAGTAAGGCCTAATTTTTATGCTTAAAAACCCAGTTTAAAAATATTAATAAAAAAAATAAAGGCTTAGGTATTTTACGCCAAATGAATATTAACCTTTATTAATAATACTAATATATACGGTAATTTTAAACCTATTTCATAAATCGGTATAATTGATTTAATTTAAATGTTATGTAATTAATTTTATATATCAAAGTTAAAAGAATTAAAAACCTCGGAAAAAAGGGCAAGGTATTAATGAAATTGTAATAAAACTTGAAGTGAAAATAATTCCTAAAGGAGGGGAAATTAAACTGTGTTTATACCATTATATTGTAATACAAAGGGTATTAATTAAAACTGAAAAAGGAAAACGCGCCCGATTATAAAAGAAATAAACCATTTAAATATTTGGAATATAATTGAAAATACCGCCTTTCTTTTAATTGTACCTAAACCCCGGGATAAGTATAAGCGGCCGCAAAAAAGGGATACCCGGCAAAATAAACGGCGGAAAAAGGGAAATAACTTTAAGGCGAAATGATATAAAGATAAAAAGAAAGAATTTAAATAGTTTTATTGTTACGTCGCTTTTTACTTTTATAAAAGTATTATTTCGTTTCTTTATTTCCGCTACCCTTATCCCCCTAACCTTTAAATCCGCAGCCTTTATTTAAATTAAATTAAATATAAACGTGAAAATTAAAATTATTAATATACTATTTATAATAAAATATGAATTTTAAAAAGTATTAATGGTTCCGCCTTAACAAAATATATTTATCGGGACGGAGGTAATACCCTAAAGTATATTTAAGGTTTTATTTTCTATAATAAATAATTGGGAAAATTCCCACAAATTTATTATTCTGTATATTACGGTAAAAAGTTAAAATAATAATTCCCTTATATTATCATTAATAATGGTAATCTTAGGGGAAAGAGTCGTCCTTAATCCGCCAATAAAACAATTTCTTTTTACCATGGACTTTATAGATATTTTTATTTTATCCGCTGCTAAATTTATCAACATTTATAAACATGAGGCCTATATATTTTCCCTTATATAAACGCCACCCGAATTATTTCTCGAAAAAAACGAAAAATGATAACCCGGTGCTCTTTAAAGAAATCGCAAGCAAATGCTAAATATTCCAAAATATATTCGAAAATCCGGTAAATAATGCCCTTTTTTATATAATAATGCGGACCATATTATCCTTTTTTTGCACAAATCCATACCTCTTAGTAAGCCTACTTACCCATTTTTTTGAAAAGAAAAAATAGCCTAATAAGCCTATTTAAATAAATGCCTAACTAAAAAACTTATATATTTATTATTATTCATATTGAAAGCCTCAATTTGATTTATTTGAAAATTAAACGGAACTCTAAGGCTCTATATAAATTATAAGGATTTTGAGAAGATAACGGAAAAAAATCGTTACTCCCTTTTGCTGGCAACGGAAATTTTAAACCGCATTAATAAAATATGTTGTTTTATCAAAATTAAGATTAAAAATATATATTATCGAATCTGTATTAGGGAGGGAAAAAATAAAAAAATAATATTGGGCTTTTAATACGGCCATTATCAATACCTGGTTATATTATTTAGTATTATTAATATTCCTATTATCTTTTAAAACTATATTTATGACATCTTAAAAAGGTTAATTAATAATTCTTATATTACTTATTTAAATAATATTTTAATTTTCTTTTTCGATTGTGATATATATACCAAATATATTTAAACCGTTTTAAAACGGCTACGTATTATATAATTATATAATATCCGGTACTTCCACGCAGGAAGTACGGTGTGGGAATACGTAGTATCCGCCACACATATTGTGAAAATCGCTAATGCGATTTAAATTATTAAGAAAGTTGGTATTTTGTTTTATCTTATCCGCTAATAATTCTATTTCTTTTTATTTCATTCGCTTATAATTCATTTTCTTTTTATTTCATTCGCTTATAATTCATTTTCTTTTTATTTCATTCGCTTTTTCTTTTATGCATTTTACTTATTATTTTATTTCTATTTCTTCTATTCGCTTTATATCTTGTACCTTCGATTATTTTTTTTCTTCTTTTTTTTTCGCTTTTTATTCTTTATATTTTACTTTTTATTTATTTTATTTTTTCGCTTAAAATTTTACTTATTTCTTTTTTCCTTCTTTTATTTTCATTTATTTTACTCGCTTATTATTCTACTTTTTATTTTTATTTTTTTTACTCGCTCATTATTTTCCTTTTTTATTTCTATTTATTTTACTCGCTTACTTATTTTACTCGCTTACTTATTGTACTCGCTTACTTATTTTACTCGCTTACTTATTTTACTCGCTTACTTATTTTACTCGCTTACTTATTTTACTCGCTTACTTATTTTACTCGCCTACTTATTTTACTCGCTTACTTATTTTAATTGCTTACTGATTTTAATTACTTACTCATTTTAATTGCTTATTAATATTATTTGTCTTAATTGGAAAGTTTTTTAAAAGTTTAAAAAACGTGGCTACTGGCTGATTTAAACTCATGCACTTTAGGTTTACAGTTTTAATAAACAATATGGCTTTAACCAATTGAACTATTACACTACAACTTACGTTATTTAGTATGGGACCTTCTCTGATTTATAACCCTTCATCCCCCCCCCCGCCCCCTCCCCCGTAATGTTATAATCTTTCTTATATAAAAATCGCATAAATACGCGGATTTTAATTAATTTTAAAATTTCCATTAATCTGTATATAAAAATCGGAAAAATAAGCGCATTTAACTTCGTTTAAAGCATTCCATTAATCTATATATAAAAAGGGGAGAAATGAGCCGATTTCATTTGTTTTTAAACTTTCTATTAATCCAGTAATAATAATGGCAAAAGTAAGAAATGAAATGGTGGAAAAGGAAAAAGCAAGGGATACATGTATTAATATTAAAAAGGAAATATATTATTATAAACTATAATGGAATAATATTAACAGTCCTTTTTTGCCAATTTAATACCTTCGCCTGCGGTGTTTTCCCCTTACTCCCCTTTTTAAAAATAATTAAATTAAATAAACGATTAAATAATAAACCCTTAAGGGTTTCGAAAAATAGAAAATAAATTTTAAAATATTAATAAAAATAGGTGGATTTTTGGTAAATCAGGTAATATTTACCCTATTAAATTTTTGATACCCATGAATTTACCTAATATAAAACTTTGGAATAATAATATAATGCTTAAATAAAATATTAAAAATGAAACAATATTGTAAAAGAAAGCCCATATATAACAGAATCGTTTTATTAATATTATTTATTTTATTTTATTCTATTTAGGCCGATGCGGGCAAGTGTGCTTATACCAAAAACCATATAATAGTATGGTTGGGTATATAATTTGGCCGCCCCTAATTCTTTTCCCACCCCACGATTCCGTTTATAATATATTGTAAAAATGAAATATAAACAGCAAATAAAATGGTAAAAATAAAATAAAAGCTATAATTAAAAGATAATTATTAAAATATAACTTTATATATTTTTATATATTTTTATTTATTTTATTTAAGCGTATATCGCCTGGTAAATATGGCAGGTATATTTTTACCAAGCTTAAATAATCATGTGGTTAATTATATAATTAACCTAACCCTAATTCTTTCCCGCCGTACGATTATATTTATAATAGATTTTAAAATTTAAGTAAGAAACGCAAATAAAAAGGTAAAAATAAAATAAAAGCTGCGATTAATACATAATTATTTAAATAGTATTTTACAGATTTTTATTTTTATTTATTTATTTTATTAGGCGGATGCGGCCTGGTGCGTATAATAGGTATGCATTTTTTAAAGCTATATAATAATATGGTTGGTTATATAATTAAACCGACCCCGATTTTGTCCCGCTGCACGATTCCGCTTATAGTAAATTTTAAAAATAAAATAATAAACGTAAATAAAAAGGTAAAAATAAAATAAAAGCTATAATCGAAAAAGAATTATTAAAATAATATTCTAAAGATTCTTATTTATTTTCCTTTATTTTATTTAGGCGGATGCGGCCTGGTGCGTATGGCAGGTGTGCATTTACCAAAGCTATATAATAATATCGTTAGGCACATGATTAGCCGCCCCTGATTTTTTGGCCGCTTAATATTCCATCCGCAGTAAATTTTACAAATAATATATATAATATAAATAAAATCGTAAAAATATAGCAAAAGCTGCCATGGAAAGGTAATATTATAAATACGATTTTGCCGATTTTTATTTATTTTTAATCCTTTTAATCGAGCGGATGCGGCCAGCTTTATTACTGCCTATATATTATACAACAAAATCGATGGTCACATGATTAGCCCGCCCCTGATTTTTTCGCCGCAGCTTTTCGCCGC
>JAKWBI020000675.1:0-24700 GCA_022664585.2 Zalerion maritima | reverse complement strand
TTAATATATTATATTTTCCCCTAAATATTATATTATTATTTAGGAATAATCCTATACAGGATTATTCCATATTTTCTGGAATGTTACCGCTCCTAAATAGGTAATTAAAGGTTTAACCAAACCAAATAGCTTGGTTTTAGACACCGACCATGCAGCGAGGTTACCAGACCTACTCCCCGCTATAATATTATTAATATAATTAAATACGTATAAAATTTATAAATTTTAATTTCTCCGGGGGTATATTATTAATTAAACGTGCCTTTATTTTAATTACTTAATAAATATTAGGCTTATTTAAAATTACCTGCCAATATCCCTTTGGCTTTTTACCCTTATAAATAATTTCGTTAATAATTTCCTTTACCCTTATTTTACCTGCCAGCTTTTCTTATAAAATTATTCTTATAAACTGTAATATTTATAATACCTCCGCAATTATTAACCCGTAAGGCCTTTTTATAATCTTTATAAATTATTTTTCCATTATTTTTTAAAAAATTAAATCCGTAAACTCCAGGGGGTCCTTACGCTTATTACTTAAGGGCGCCTTTTTTTTCTCCTATACACTGCGTTTTATCTTCTCCTTTATCGCGCCCAATACTTTTTTATAACCAATATCCTTTTTTTTTCCTTTAGCGCCTTTTTTTTCCCCAATTAATTTAATTTTATCCTCCACTTTTACCCTTTTCGGGGGCCTACCTCGTCCTTTTTTAATACCTTCCTAATTATAACCGAAAACCGTTTACACCGTTTTATTATAAATATTAATAATAAGGGCTTCCGCTATTATTTCCGCTTTTATATTCTCCCAGCTTTTTTATAAATATTCCTTTACCGCCTTTACCTTTCCTTTTATAATAATAAATAAATAATTATTTTAAATATTATTATTCTTAGGCATTTTATAAACCTCGTCGGCTAAATTTACTTATGGCTGGTATATTTAAAATACCTGGTCCTTTTTATTAATTAGGCCAGGCGTATTTTTTAAAAACCAGGGATTATTTATAATTATATTCTAGGCCTTTTATACCCGATTATATTAATCTTTAGGCACCTTTTTTTATTTATAATACCGTATAAATATTATTTTTATTAATACTCCTTTCGTAATTATATTATTAAATATGTTAATAGGCCAGGTATTATATTCGCTCCTTTTAAAATCCCATTCTGGCGTTCGGTGGAAGGGGTGCCTATAAAAAACTCCATTAATTCGATTTTAAACGTTCCGTAGCGGTGCCGGAGGTATTCCCCGCTGCATTTGTACCGAAGACCTGCGCCCGGCGTAATTGCTTAAATAATTAATTTAAAGCCCTAAAATAATCCTGTATAAGATTATATAAAAAGCCAGAAGGACCCCCGGGATTTGTGGGACTTTTGGGAGGGCAATAAACCATGGCGGCAGAAACTTAATCATAAAGATATAACTTCTATTTAATATATTATATTTTCCCCCAAATATTATATTATCGTTTAGGAATAATCCTGTATAGGATTATTACATATTTTCTGGAATATTGCCATTTTTAAAAAGGCAATTAAAGGTTTAACCAAACCAAACAGTTTGGTTTTAAACACCGACCATATAATAAGGTATATTAAACCTATTCCCCGTTATATTTTCTAAAAGTTTAACCAGGATTTATAAACTTAAGTTTTAATAATAAGCCTGCGTTTTTTAAGATTAAAATTTAAAAAAACCCTTTATTATTCTTTCCCCTTAATTAATTTAAATTAATGGTTATAATTAGGGAATAATACTATACGGGATTATATTAATAAATATAAATAAAAATCCACGGAAATTATTATACCGAAATAGGAGAACCCTTTTATAATATACCAATAAGAAATTCGTAATATTTATATTATAAGAAATAAAGCGGATACCTATATTATAATAAAGCTAAAAACCGACCAATATATTATATTATATACGTTTAAAAAATCGCGCAAGCCGTACTCCTTAGGGGGGGCAGCCTTTTTCCTACGGTGGCGAAAGCGTAATATTCGGCTAAGAATAAACTGCCCCCAGGACGAAATAAGAACGATAAATTAGGGGCAGCAGTGGGCGAAACTGGGCAAATTTATATAATATACGGAGCTTGGAAGCCTTTTAAAAACCAACCACCCATATTTTAAACAATTTATTATTACGGAAAAGCCAGGGAATATATTTGAAGGTAAAAGAAATAATGCGGAAGTTTTACGGTATTATAGGATTATCCTAGCAGTATTATAAACCTATAAGGGCCAAAGATAAATAATAAGAATTCGATTCCGAAATGGGCCCGGTACCGATTAAAAATACGTATATAATTAAGGTGGGAGGGTTAAAAAAAAATTAGGCTTCGAGTATTAAATAAAATTATACACCCTTATTATACCCTTATAAGCGAAATAATAAAGGTTAATAAATAATTAAACCCTTATTATATTACGGAAATCCGGCGTGAAATTAAGGTGCGATTTAATAAGGGAACCTTTATTCGCTTAATTATAAAAGGAAAAAGAAAAGGGATTATTAAGGGTATTAATGCGTATAAGGAAGAGCAGGATTATAATCCTACTTTTAAATAAAAGGAATATTTTTATAAGCCTAGTTTAAGGTTTAAGGGTATTACGATTATAAAAAATCCTAAAAATTATATGGTGGAGGGATAATTTACGTAATTCCGGTTAAGCTTAGGGTAAGGGGGAAGGTAATAAAAATGCCCTTTTATTTTTAAAAGAAGTTTTAAGAAAAAAGGGCATTGGATTGGTTAAAATTACCGCGAAAGCTTAAGGGTTAAATAAGGCGCCCCTAAACTGGCCCGTATTATAACCCTACCTATAATTATAAAAAAGATCCTAAAAGTTATATAGCGAAGGGATAATTTATATAATTCCGATTAAGGGGATAATAATATTAAGGTAAAGATTACGGAGGTATTTTTATCCGACCTGGGAAAAAGCAGGTAAAATTAAGTAAAATTAAGTAATATTAATATTTTACTTATAGGTAAAAGGGAGTATACGATAACCGGGCTTGGTTTATAAGGGCTTATTACGATTGCGAAAGATTTTAAAAATTATATGGCGGAGGAATAATTAATATAATCCCGGTTAGGGCCCCGTAAGCAAGAATAGAAATTATAGAGTACTTTTGCCGCTCCTTAAAGGGTATAAGAAAAAGGAAGGATTAAAGCCGCCAAGCGCTTTAAAATATAGGGGGAGATTAATACCAGTTTTTATAATTATTAAATTATTCTTTAAAAAAAGGCCTTACTATATTATTTTTTAAATTAAGTTTTACTTTTTTTTTATAATTATTAAAATTTATACCCGACCTAATGGATACCAGGGGAAATATTCCCTAAAGGGCTTAAAAAAATATAAATCGCCTATTTAAATTAAGGTCGATCCCTTTTTAAAAGAATTTAAAATAAGGGTAATCCTATATAGGCCTTATTAAAAAAATAGGAGGAAAAGATTTCGAAAACCAAATTTATTTGGGAAAAGTTTAGGGTCCCACGTTTTATTATAATTGGGCCGTAATAAAAGGAAAACGTGGTAATTATAATAATTTATAAATTATAAACGCCAGACCTATAGGCTTTTACCCATGGAATTTTAAATAATTCCCTACCCTTTAAAGGCGCCTAATTTTTTTTATTTAAAAAAGCGGTTAAGGAGGAAATAAATATATGGTAAAGAAGTTAATTTAAAGTTTAGGGGAAAATAAGGTAAGGCCTTTTAGCCTAAGCAAATTAACCAATATTACGCCCGGCCTTATAAGGAGCCGGTAAATTAATAATTATTAGGAGCGGATTAATTAATAATAAAGGGTAAGGAGATTAAGGAAAATGGTAAAGCGGTATATTTATAAAATTTAAAATTTTTAAACGCGAGGCGCGGGATACAAAAAGCGGGACCTATTAAAGCCCCGGAATAATAATATTAATACCCGGAGAATAAAAAGGTAATTATTAAAAAGGTTATATAGGCTTTTTATTTCGAGTTATAAAAATTTTATAATTATGCTTAAAAGGCTTAAAAAGTATTACTATTACCACCACCTTTAATTTTAAAAGATTATTTATAATCCATTAATCTAGGGTTAAAAAAGAATAATCCTATATTATGTTACCCCTTAAAAACCTGTTTAAATCTTAACTTTTTTCCTATTTTTTATAAGTTTTTTTAATTCCTAAAAAAATATCCCTTATTTAAAATTTATTATATTATATTTTTACGGTAAGGCGCGGCGAAGGCTTTTTTATTAAAATATTATTATAGTAAAGGAAAATAAAAGACGTTTTATAAATAGGCCTTAGGTTTAAAAATAATTTTTAAAAGTAAAAATACCGGAGGGTGCCGATAAAACCTAAACCTTTTTATATAAATAAAAAGCCGAATAATTGCCCCTTAACCCTTCCTTATTTAAGATCCGGCTATTAAAAACCCTTATTATACCAGTACCCCGGGCAAAATATAATATAAATATTTCCCTAATATTTTAAAAAACGGAATAAATATTATTCCCTTATTAATTTATAAAAGTAATATTTAATAATGATTAATATAATCCCCACGAAATAAACCAATATATTATAATCCGATTACCATTACCGCTCCTTAATATATAAGGGAGCGTAATATTTAAAGGAAACGATATTTTTTAATATACGCGTTAATTAAATCGAATATTTAAATAGGCAGTATTTATAAGTAATACGCAGAAAATAAATTATATTATATAATATTATATTAATACCTACGCCAAACCAATTAAATCATTTATTATAAAAAAAATACGGATTAAAGTAAAAAAGGCCTTAAAAACGGAATTCGTAAATAGGGATATTTTTTAAAAAGGCCGCAATATGGTAAACCTAAAGTATTTCGCCTATTAAAACTGGCCTATAAAGAATATTAATTAATAACGGTTATATATTACGGGATAAAAACGCCGGCTTATTAAATATAAGGAAAATTATACGGGGTATATTAATAATATTATTTTATTAAACGCGTTCCTAAACGCCTTCGATAATATATTATAAGCTTAATTATATAATTTTATAAGGATTATAAATAATAACCTATGCCTTAAAATATATAAAAAACTTTTTTAAAAGCTTAAAGCCTTTCTAGACCAGCGTAAGAAAATAATAAAGCTATTTGGGAATAAGTTTTAATAGGAAAAAAGAGGAATTACCGCCCGCGCTAAAAAAGCCGCGCATAACCCTATCGATTCCCAATTCTAATAAGCCAACCGATATAATATAACCAAAATGGCCTAAAGGAACCAGACCGATCCCCGCGATTTGCCGCCCGCGCTCAGACCATAAAAAAGCAATAAAATCCCTATTAATCGATTAATTTTACCTAAAATAATTAAATAAAACCTAATTAATAAACTAAGTGCTTTAAGCGTGATTAATATATATGCGTTATTAAATTAAAAAATAGGCGAAAATATAAAGCTGGTATTGGATAATAATAAAATTAGGGAAAATAAGCCTTAATACGAAAACCACCATGTATATAATCCTGGTCAGGCCTATTAAACTAAACGGGACTATACGCGGGGACTTTATTATATTTAAACCGAATTTCCCTAAAAAACTAATATAATCCTTTTAAAAATTTTAAAGGTATAAGCATTCCCTATATTAATAACCAATTTTAATAAAAGGCCCCAATACTAAATTAAGGTAATAAAATATTATTAATGCTTAAGAAATAATTACATATTATATAATTACCTATGGGATATTTAGGATTGAATTAATAAAGTTTTTTATAAGTATCCCTTTTACCGAACGCCAGGATAGGACTTCGAAAGGAGTAAATATAATACCTGGCCTATTAAAATATTTAATAATATAATTATAAAAGGAGTATTAATAAGAATAATATTTATACGGTATTATAAATAAAAAAAAATGCCTAAGGATTAATACGATTAGGGAAAAAAAGCCCAGAATATAATTATAAATAACCCCTGGTTTTTAAAAAATACGCCTAGTTTAATTAATAAAAAGGACCAGGTGCCTTAAATACGCCAGCTATAAATAAACCTAACCGATAAGGTTTATAAAATGCCCAGGAATAATAATATTTAAAATAACCAGCCATTTATTATTATAAAAGGGAAAGTAAAGGCGGTGGAGGAATATTCGTAGAAAAACTGGGAGAATATAAAAGCGGAAATAATAATAGAAACCCTTATTATTAATATTTATAATAAAACGGCGCAAACGGTTTTCGGTTATAATCAGAAAGGTATTAAAAAAGAACGAGGCAGGCCCCCAAAAAAGGTAAAAGTAAAAAATAAGGTTAAATTAATTAAGGAAAAAAAAAGGCGCCAAAGGAAAAAAAAAGAATACTGATTATAAAAAAGCATTGGGCGCGATAAAGGAAAAGATGGAACGCAGTATATAGGAGAAAAAAAAGGCGCCCTTAAGCAATAAGCGTAAGGACCCCCTAAAGTTTACGGACCTAATCTTTTAAAAAATAATGGAAAAATAATTCGTAAAGATTATAAGAAGGCCTTACGGATTAATAATTACGGAAATATTATAAATATTACAGCCTATAAGAATAACCTTATAAAAAAAACTGGCAAATAAAATAAGGGTAAAGGAAATTATTAACGAAATTATTTATAAGGGTAAAAAGCCAAAGGGATACTGGCAGGTAATTCTAAATAGGCCTAATATCCACCAGGTAATTAAAATAAAGGCACGTTTAATTAATAATATACCCCCGGAGGAATTAAAATTTATAATTTTTATATATATTTAATTATATTAATAATATAAGCGTATAAACTTTAGGGTTTTATTTATAAGCCTGCCAGGCGGCCTAAAAGCGGCAATATTAAAAGGAGAAAAGGCAATGTCCTATCCAATTAATATTCCTAACCCATTAATATTAATCCCCTTAATAATCCCCTTTTTCCTTTATCCGAGCCCGTACTTATTAATACATATAGGAGGGCCTAAAAATAGGCTGGCCAGGGCTATTATAAATATAAGCGCGGAAGCCAATATTCTTAAACAAGCCTACGCCCAGGAGCACGGTTTTAAGGCTTACCAGGCGCAAATTACGTTTTCCGATTATAATGGCCAAAAAATTAATTCGGCCTTAATTATACGGCAATAAGTACACATTTTTTTAAAACCTAAACATATTATATAAAACTTTTTCGTACTAAAAAAAAATCATAAAAGGGCGCCAAAAATAATATTAGGAATACCTTTTATTATAATAACGGGATGGAAATAACGCTATAATAAAAAACGCAACGCATTAATTAAGGAGCTCGAAATAAAAGGAAATAATTATATTATTATTATTATAAACCTAACCCTAAAAAAAAAACGTGGAAAAATACTCCGCAATATTTATCCCTAAAAAATAAAGGTCTTTAGAAAAATACAGGAAGCCTTTATAATTCGACCAATAAAAAAAGAGAGGCCAGTATAGGATTAGGGAAACCCCGTATTAATAAAATCGAAATCCCTGCCTATATAATAAAAGTTTTAAATTCGGATTATAGCGGGGAGTAGGTCTGATATGCCTCGCTGCATGGTCGGTGTCTGAAACCAAGCTGTTTGGTTTGGTTAAACCTCCAGTTACCTTTTTAAAAATGGCAATGCTTTAGAAAATATAGAATAATCCTATACAGGACTATTCCTAAACGATAATATAATATTTGGGGGAAAATATAATATATTAAATAGAAATTATATCTTTATAACCAAGTTTTTACCGCCATGGTTTATTACCCTTCCAGAAGTCCCACGAGTCCCGGGGGTCCTCCTAATTTTTTATATAATCCTATACAGGACTATTTTAAGGCTTTAAACTAATTATTTAAGCAATTGCGCCGGGCGCAGGTCTTCGGTACAAATGCAGCGGGGGATACCTCCGGCACCGCTACAGGATAATAAAAAAATAATAGCTTAGCTTTTTATAAAAGAAATGGAGCGCCTTATAAAAAGGTTTAAAAAGGATATGCCTACGGAAGGGTATATTAATAGGCCATAAAAAGGGGAGAACCTTTTAAATAAAGAAATCTGGACCGGAAAACCAAATATGAAGATTGATTTTTACCAGCCAAAAGGGTAAGGGCGCAGAAAGTTTTATAATTACCCACGAAACCCTAATTATAAAAAAAGAATTGCCAGGAAAAGGTTGGACATTTTCCCCGAAAAGTATTATAAGGGCAACGATTAAAAGCTGCAAAATAATAAAAAAAGAATATAAGACTTTATGGTTAATAAAATCCTAAGGGTTAACGGAGCTTAAAAGGCATTTCCCCTTAATAATACCAATATTATTAATATTTTTACCGCATATAAATATATAACGAATAAAATAAAACCCGTGGATATTTGGGTAAGGTATAAAGCAATCCCCGTAAACCCGGATTAATATAAAAAAAAATAGGAAAAAAATAAACCATCGGAAAAAAATTATAATAATGCGAAATAAAGCGAATACGTCTGCCTATAATTATATAAAACAGGGCATAATGGTATTAGGCTTACGCCGGAAAAAAGGAATAAAATCTTAAAATCCCTCGGGGAATTATAAAGGGAAAAATAAAAAATATTTACGGATATGCTTATAAATAAAGAATAAGCATTAATATAATTCTGGGAATATTTGGGCAAAATTAACCTTAAAGTAACCCCTCCCTAAAAGATCGATACGGTACCTTATACGGGGTAGTAGGTTAAAAGTATTCCCATCCCTAAGGTATTAATAACGATGGTAATCGAAATGCTCGAGGAATAAAAAAGGAAGGGAATAATTAAGCCAAGCCAAACGGTGTATCGAAACCCCTAATTCCTAATTAAAAAGAAGAATGGGAAATACCGCTTAATTAACTCGGCTAAAAGGCTTAATTCGGTTATAACTCGTAACGCTTTTATACCTTTAATTACCGATAAGTTTATAAAAAATATAACCTATTATTAGTTTATTTTATTCCTGGATTTTTACTCCGGATATAATTAAATAGTACTCGATCCAAAATCCCGAAACCTTATTACCTTTATAATATTTACCGGCCTATTTAAAATAACCACGCTCCCGTAAAAAGGAACGAATAATATTACTTAATTCTACAGAATTATTTTTATTATTCTTTTAGGCCTTATTTTAATAATATATAAAACATTTATTAATAATATAGCGGTTAAAGGTCCTATAATTATATATAATAAACGAGAAATTTACCCAGGGGTACAGTAATATATAGCCAAATATATTAAAAATTTGGACCAAATATTATTACGGAATAAATTGGCCGGAATTATAATCTCCGTAGGTAAATTTAAATGGTGCCAGAAATTAGCCGTAATAATAGGTTTTATATGCGGAATAAATGGCCGTAATCCTAAACAGGCCAAAATTATGAAAATTAAGAAATGGATAATTTTTAAAAATATATCGAATATTAAAAGATTTATTAATATAATAATTTTTTACCAAATATTTATTAAGGATTTTATTTATATTATTAAACCATTATATAAATTTATTTATATAAGGGCGCAGTTTATTTGGGAGGAAAAGTATATAAGAATAATGGAAATCCTTAAATAAACCTTAATATTATCCCCAGTTTTAATTAAAATCGATTATTTCCCAAAGGTAAGGCGTATTATTATTAAAGCAAATATATTAGGAACCGGATAAAAAGTATGGATCGGCCAAAAAAGGGAAGGAAAGGTTTTAATAATAAGGTACGAGTCCGGCTATTGGAAAAGAGCCAAGGGAATATATTATTCGGCCAAATTAAAATATAAAGGGTTATTTATAACCCTAAAGCGATTACGGAATTATTTATACGGTATATACTTTACCCTTAAAATAAACGCGGTTAATATAATATACCAATTTAATAATAATATTATTAGTCTATTCGGGGTACTTATTACCAAATAAATTATATAAATATAATAATTCGATTTTAATATAAAATATATATTAAAAAATAAAAATATTATAATAAACGTATTATTACGGAAATCTTTAAGGCCCTTAAATAAAAAAAATAATAAATTAAAGGAAAATATTAAAAATTTTATTAATACGTAATTATATATACTTAGGGTTATATAGGATTAAAAAAATATTAAAGTTTTAAAAGGAGAAATATAAAGCGATAAATCCTAAAAAATAGTATATTTCCTTACCATTTTAAAAAAATTAAGCGATATTTTTTATAAATTATTCCTTTATTAAAAAAGGAAGGCTTTAAATTACCTAATTAGGGATTAAAAACTTTAATATAAAACCTCGAGGGGAAAGTTATAATTATAATTAATGGTTAATAATAATTAAACCCGGAAATATATTATTTAAAATAATTATATTTACGGAAAATATAAAAAACGGAATATTATATTTAATTTTATTGTTTAATATTATTATTAAAAAGGATAATAAAAGTAGGTATAGAAAGCGTTAAAAGCCTGCCTAATTTACCAAAAGCGAGACCTTTAAAGGCCTAAAATATTATTAAAGATTTTTAACCTTATTTTAACCTCCTTTTTTAAAATTTCGCTCGATATTTTTTAAATACTATTAAGGAAAGGGTACATTTATATTATATAGGCCAAATATAATTTAATAAAATGGATTAAAGGACGACCATTGCGAAAAGCCACCGTAGGGTAAATGGCCAGTTTCGTTTGGCAGAATATTATTTATAGGTATAGGATATATGGGAAATTAATAATTAATGGAGGACCGGAAAACCGAGGGTTTTTGAATAAGTTTATAAAGCGAATAGGCCTGGCCAAGATTACGGTATTGGCGTATAATTTACGATTATAAAAAGAGATAAAATACCATTATTTAAGTATTAAAAACGCATTATTAAAATTAGGCGGTAATTAGGTTAACGCGTACCTAGGGGTATTAATGGCGCAAAGAGTTATAATAAACCAAATTATAGGATTTTCCCTATACGCATTATTATACGGTTAAGAAATAATTACCCTTATTAAAATGGCTCTTTTAATTTAAAGAATAATTAATTAAAAGGGTAATATACCGTACGCGCACTTTTTGGCGGAAAAAAGCCGGGTAATAAAATGGAAAAAAACGGACTTGGTAAAGGCAGCCCGAATCCTATAACGGAATAGGGAAGCCAAAGGCAAGTACGTGGATAAAAAAAATAACGGGAAAATAAAAAAGGTTTTATTAAAAAAAAGGGATTTAATATTACGATGTACGCCAATTATAGGAGTTAGGAGTATAAAGGATAAGTAAAACCCTCGATAAATAAGACCCTATATTATTTATAAGCTTTCGAATAAAGAAAGAACGGTGCAATTTAAGAAACCTTATAAAGGAAGCCTTTTTTTAAATATATAATCGGGAGTAATAAAATTAAAAAATTTATTTAAAAGAATAAATAATAAAGTAAACCGGCAGGAATTAATAATAATACCTGGAAAAAATGGGAACCTTATTTAAAATGGAATAATAAAATAAGAGAAGGTTATATAAAATTAAGCGATAAAAAAAATAATTTAAAAGGTTATATTAGGGATAATATATTAAAAGGTTTAGGGAAGGATTAATGCCAAATAATAATATCCTATAATAACGATTAAAAGGAAGAAAATAATTTAATTAAACGTATTACCATGGTATTACGGCCCAGGAAATTACGCGGTGTAAAAAAATTAAAAAACGAAAAGCGAAAATTAAAAAAAATATTAATTTTAAAAATAAAAAAAAATATATAATTTTAAATCCCGATAATCGTTATAAAAAAATTCGGTAATATCCCTTTAATGGAGGAATAAAGCTGTATAATATTATAAAACCTTTAAAAAAATTACTATATAAAAAAAAAAGCCCCCCCTTACCTTATATCCTTTTCCTTATATAATATAAGCCCCCAACCAATTTAAAACCAAATACCATAAAAAAACCTAATAAAAACCATATATTTAAAGCTTTATTAATAATTTAAGGTATATATACGTATATAAAAAAAGACCCCATCCCTTTATCCAAAGGTTTAAAAGGGAATACCCTTATACTTTTTTTTTTATAATTCCCATACCACACCAAATGGCCCTACCTTAAACCATTTATAAATAATAATTAAAAGCAGCCTTTTAATTTTAAAAGAAAATTACCCGTTTAAATTTTATTTCGTTTATTTAATTTACAGAAACGGAAGGGCGGGATCCTTATATTAAAGGATTATATATAAGAGTAAAAACTCCCTTTATGGGAAAATTTAATTTTTTATATTAAATAATATTATTAAATAAATCCTGTATAATATAATTTTTATTCTGGTAATAATAAAAAGGATCGATCGCGGGATAAAGGAATTAAAATTTATTTTTAAAAAAATTATAAAAAATACCCCCCCCCCTTATTTTTTATAAGAACGGAGGCCCTTATAATAAGCCGGAAATACCGCCTTACCATTACCACCATTACCTTCCCTAGGGATTTTACCTTAACCACTCCCTTTATTATAAGCCCTAAAAAAACCAAACCCTTATACCGGTTATATAAAAGGCCTAATTAAACCAGGAATATTTTTAACCCCCAAATTTAAAATATTTATAATTTCCGAAAGGTTAAGGCCGCCAAGGATAATTTTAAAATAATTCTCCCAATATTTAATATTCTGCTCCCATACCGTATTATTAAATAATTTTTTAATACGGAATTTTTTATAAGGGGTATAATTATTATAAAAAGGATCGGAGTTTAAAATTAATATATATTTTTTAAGGCCTTTATTTTTAATTATATAAACCTTACCAAATTAAAGGTAATTATTATATTAATCCTTAATATATCCAGGGACGGAAATATATTCGAAAAAGGGGAATATATAATAAATAAAAATATTAGGCTTTTAATCCTAAAAATAATTTGCCCACCTTAAGGTATAATATTCGCAGGGGTTTTTATTTACCATACCTTTAAATTATACGGCCAATATTTATTAATAATAAAAGCGAAAAAAGGAATATAAACCATTTATAATTTACCCCAGAAAGCCCCTATATAGGATGGGAATAATAATAAGCCGATTAACCCTTTTATATAATATAAGGGCCAGGCTGGTAATCTTAAAAAAGGTCCCGAATATATCCAGGTTAATATATATGATTATATAAATATAATTTAAAGGAGGGTACCTAAATAGGTTAAATTGGAAATAATAAAGGATATTTTAAAAAAGTAATATTAATTAATCCTGCTTAACCTTAAAAGGTAAAAATAAAAAGGGTGCAAAGGTGGAATAAACCTTATAAACGAAATTAAAAACCGGTTTAAACCGGGTTCTTTTAATAAGGCTCGAAAATAATTTCGGCGGAAGGATATTAAACTGGAAGGCCTAAACGGTATTATGCCTAAAAGGTATTTTAACTCCGAAAACCGCAACCGTGCGTTAAGGCGGTTAATTTAAAGGGATTAAACTGGAGGAAAAAATAAGGGAGGATTTTTTGGATAAACCTTAAAAGAAAAGGCCAGGGTTAGTTTATTATATAAGGCTAAATTAACGGGAGGTATAAGGTAATAAGGGCAATAAAGGGGGCCAAATAAAGCCGTTAAAACTAATGGTTAGGTTCTATAATACTCGATTAATACGACCTCGCGGCCTAATTACCGAAGGAGAAGGGGCAAGAATAATTATAAGGGAAATTGAAATTAAATAACCCTGTATAAGATTAATAAATTAAAAAAAATATACCTGGAGGAAGGCTTCGGGTAATAATAAAAATAATATTAATTAAAAAAGCCGCTTAATTATAAATAAAACGCTCGGTAATTTAAATGCGGCTTTTTCTAACCCGAGCCCCGGGCCCTTTTATAAAAGGAAAAGGAATATAAGGACGAGGAAAAGTAAAGATTATATAATAAGGTACAGGAAAAGGGGAAGATTGGCTTATAAATATAATAAATTTAAAGGAACCGGAAGGCTTATTAATTATTAATAAGCGGTAAATAAAAGCCAAAAGATTAGGGAATCCCTTATAAGCCTTTTTATTATTACTTTAATCTAAATGGGATATATTTTAAAAGGATTAAGAAATAGATTAAAAAAAGGAAATAATAAAGGGTGCAAGTGTTTAAAGGAAAAAGAGCTTAAAGGAAGGAAAAAAAGCAAGGAATATATAAAAAGAAAAATATTATAGGGAAAAAAAAGGTATTAATAAAAAGTATATAGGAGGAAGGATTATTAAAGGAATAGGAGGAAAAAAATGGAAAGAAATTGGGCCAAATAAACATTTATATGGATATCCGATTAAAAATGGGAGGCCTATTATTAATTATAAAAGTTATAAAAATTATAAGGGTAATAGGGCAAAAAGGTAATAATGGGAATGCTTAAAAAAATACCTGTTTATTTAAAGGGATATTACCGCCTGCCCAGGATTCGCCAATATACTTAAACCCTATGGGTATAAATACCCCTTTTTTTCCCCTAATATTTCCTCGATTTCTTTTAACCATATTATTTCCCAGCCTTAAATCTTTATAATATAATTCTGCTTAGCCTATTCCCCGTTTTAATTTAATTTTTTATTTTTAAATCCCCTTATTTTTTAAAACTTTTATTACCCTTAACCTTAGCCCCAATATTTAATACCTCCTTAGCCCTTTTAACCTAAGAACTTTAATCCAAATACCCTTTTTATTTCCTATTATTACCTAATAAAATAAAAAAGCCTTAAATAATATTATTATAATTATGGGAGATTATACTTTTAAAGGATTAAGGTTAAAGGTTAAAATTAATACCTAAATGCCTAAATATTAAACGGAATTCTTATTTAAATTATTCCGAAAAATAATTTTTTATATAAAAGCCTTTATTAAACCCCAGCGCCTATATAAAAATTAGGCCCGATAGGGAGGGCCAATTCCCTTATATATTATATATATGGATAACCCAAAGCTTAAAAAAATCGCCCAAAGGAATATAAGCATAATTATTAGGGATATATTTAACCTTATTAACCGCCATAAAAATAACCGTTTCCGCCAACGGCTCCGAAGGCCCATTATTACCAAAGCGTTTTTTATAAATATTTAAGTATATATATATAATATTATTAAATAATTAAAATATAATTAGCCCCTTTTTTATTAATAATTAACCACCTATAAGGATTACCTCGAAATATATAACAGGGTAAATAATATTAAATTTACGATTATAAATTTTAAACCTTTAAGGGGGCCTAAAAATATACCAATTATTAAAGATTAGGCAGCCCTTATAATTCCCTTATAATATTCGTTCTTTAAAAATTACGATTTATTTATTATTATAAAGGCGGGGGTTAATCCTATAATAAATGGGTAAAAAGACCTACGAATAACTTTTATTTAAAATTACCATAGGGGTATAATGCTTATTATATTCGTATTAAAGAATATAAAAAAGGACTTTAAACGGTATATATAAAAGGTTCGTATAAGGTTTTTAATAATAATTTAAAATAAAACTAATAGGGGTATATTTAAAAAGTACGGCCTTTAATTTAAAATCCTTTTTATAATAATTATTTTTATATAAATTAGCCCCTTTTACCGATTTTAATACCTTACGGTATTAAAAATATTTAGGATTATAATTTATAAATAAAAAATAATATGGATTTATACGCGAATAAAAAAAGAGGTTTATGCCGATAAAAAGGCCTTTATATTTTAAAAATTAAAGGATAATGGAAAGAGGTTATAATATTGCCTCCGAAAATTAAAATTAGGCATGGGGGGAAAAGGGAAAAGGAATTATATATTATATCCCTTCGGGCCACCGCCCCAAGGTTATATAAGGTATTTTATAAATTAGGTAAAGGTGTTTTATATAAATTACCCAAGGTTTATTATAGGTCCTAATTTATTAAAAAACCTTTTTAAAATAGGGTGGTTATAAAGGGAAATTAATATTATTATTTAATACGAAATCTTTTTATATATAATAATAAAAGGTAATGATCCCTAGGGTTATATAATTAATAATAAGGAATAGTAAAGCCTAAATACAAATATAAATATTACCGGGATACGTTTTTATATGTTTAATATTTATATAAGTTTTAGGCCTTTTTTAATTTACCCTAAGCTCCCCGGTACTAGGGTAAATTTCACGGCTTATAAAGGAATAAATCCGTTTAATTTTTATAAGGAGGATTAAAAGGATGCGGTGGAGTTAAAATCGGAAAATAATATAAATTTGGATTTTATTTATATAATTAATTTTGCATACCGAAGGCGGAGGAGCCAGGTAATCTTAAAAAAAGAAAGCGGTAGCAACCGCCCCCGTAAATCTCCTAGGGGAGAATATATATTGCCAAAATAAAAGCCTAATTTATCGAAATTATTTAAATTACCGTTATATACCCCCTTTTTTTTATCCTTACCCTTTACACGTATTATTATATATATATTCCCTATTAATTATTAATCGCTGCCCTTATTATTACCCTTAAAAATGGCCTCGTTTTTCCTACGCGCGGCTTTTATTTTTAAACAATTATCGTAATATTAACCCCCCTTATATATTAACCAGTATTGGTAAATATATAAAGGGTAATATAGGCCGCTCTTTAATATTAAAGTGAATAATAATTTCGAAATATTTAAAGAGAAGATTAATAAAAAACCCTTGCGCCGTTTATTAGTAAAAAAAAAGGCCTATTAATTAAAAAACCCTAGGTTTTATTTTGTTTAATATTATTTACCTTATTCCGGGCCTAATATATAGTCTACCTATACCGAGAATTTCCCAGGGTAAATTATTATTAAAAGGAATATTAAGCGAAAGGCTGCGAAAAAGAAGGAAAGAAAGGAAATTCGAAAAAGGGAGGCGATTAAAGTAAGGGATACGGTTTACGATATTAAGTATGGCCAGTGCCGCCGATTAAAGAGGATTAAAAGGGCTTTTTAAATCCGATTAGTTTTTAATAATATAAAAAAGGGGGATAAATGTTTTATTTTTTATTTTATAAATTATTTAAAATAAAGCTTTAATATTATTAATTAAAATAAACCTTTTGGGGAGATTTAAGGCTGGGGTATAATAAAATTTATAAAAATAAAATTATATAGTTTTATTTCATTATAATAAAATAAAAAAGGGAATCCGTAATTATTATAAAAAAGTAATTAATAATACGCGAAGGGTAAAAAAGCGGATAGATTGGTAATATTAACGGGAGCCGGGAAATTTTTCCTAAAGTTTTTCGGACCGCGGGACGCGGTCTTTTATTATAAATTGGTAAAATATAATGGTACCGAAGGTATTTCCCATTATATTTATACCGAAGATTTATGCCCGGCGTAATTATTTAAATAATTAATTTAAAGCCTTAGAATAATCCTATATAGGATTATATAAGAAGCCAGGAGGACCCCCGGGATTTATAGGATTTTTGGGAGGGTAATAAACCATGGCGGCAGAAACTTGGTTATAAAAATATAACTTTTATTTAATATATTATATTTTCCCCCAAATATTATATTATTATTTAAGAATAATCCTATACAGAACTATTCCATGTTTTCTGGAATATTGCCATTTTTAAAAAGGTAATTAGAGGTTTAACCAAACCAAATAGCTTGGTTTTAAACACCGACCATGCAGCGAGGTATATTAAACCTACTCCCCGCTATAGTTCCATAGGTAATGTAGCGGGGAGTAGGTCTGGTAACCTCGCTGCATGGTCGGTGTTTAAAACCAAACTATTTGGTTTGGTTAAACCTTTAATTACCTATTTAAAAGCGGTAATACTTTAGAAAATATAAAATAATCCTGTACAGGATTATTCCTAAATAATAATATAATATTTAAGGGAAAATATAATATATTAAATAATAATTATATTTTTATAACCAAGTTTTTACCGCCATGGTTTATTACCCTCCCAGAAATCCCATAAATCCCGGGGGTCCTTTTGGCTTTTTATATAATCCTGTATAGGATTATTTTAAGGTTTTAAATTAATTATTTAAATAATTACGCCGGGCGCCGGTTTTTGGTATAAATATAACGGAAAATACTTTCGGTATTATTATATTTTACCAATTTATAATAAAAGACCGCGCCCCGCGGTCCGAAAAATTTTAGGAAAAGTTTCCTGGCTTTTATTAATATTACCGATTTATTCGTTTTCTCGCCCTTTGTATATTATTAATTACTTTTTTATAATAATTATAAGTTCCCTTTTTTATTTTATTATAATTAAATAGGGCTATATAGTTTTATTTTTATGGATTTTATTATGCCCCAACCTTTATTTTCCCCGGAGGGTTTATTTTAATTAGTGGTATTTAAACTTTGCTCCGAATAATTTATAAAATAAAAAATAAAACATTTATCCCCCCTTTTTATATAGTTAAAAGCCAATCAAGTTTAAAAAGCCCGCCTAATTTTCTTAAATCGGCGGCGCTGGCCATGCTTAATATTATAGGCCGTATTTTTTACTTTTACCGCCTTTCTTTTTTAAGCTTCCTTTCTCTCCTTCTTTTTCGTAACCTTTTATTTAATATTCCTTTTAATAATAACCCACCCCGGGAAATTCTCGGTATAAGTAGGCTATATATTAGGTCCGGGACGGGGTAAATGGCGCTAAATGAAATAGGACCTGGGGTTTTCCGGCCGGTAGGCCCTTTTTTTTATTAATAAACGGCGTAAGGGCTTTTTAATAACCTTCTTTTTAAACACTTCGAAATTATTATCCACCTTAACGTTAAAAAGCGGCCTATATTATTTTTTATATACCCATTAATGTTAATTAATGTATAAAGGGAATTAAGGTTATGGTAATTGCTTAAGGGTAAAAGTTATACGTAGGGAAAACGAGGCTATTTTTAAGGGTAGGAATAAGGGTAACGATTAATAATTAACGGGGGATATACGTATAATGGAGCGTGTAAAGGGTAAAGAAAAAAGGGAAGGGGTGCGTAATGGTAGTTTAAATAATTTTAATAAATTAGGCTTTTATTCCGGTAATATATATTTTCCCTTAAAAGATTTATAAGGGCGGTTATTACCCCCTTTTTTTTCCAAGGCCACCTGGCCCCTTTACCTTCGGTATACAGAATTAATTATATAAATAAAGTCCGAATTTATATTATTTTCCAATTTTAACTTTATTATATTCTCCTGGTTTTCCGTATAAAAGTTAAACGGGTTTACCCCCTTATAAATTATGGAATTTACCCTAATATTAAGGAACTTAAGGCGTATTAAAAAAGGCCTAAGGCCTATACGAACGTTAAATATATAAAAACACATCCCGGTAATATTTGTATTCGTATTTAGGCTTTACTACTTTTTATTATTAACCAAATAACCCTGGGACTTATTACCTCCCGCTATTATACGCAAAAAAACCTCGTGCCGAATAATAGCGCCAATTTTCCCTTATAACCACCCTATTTTAAGGAGATTCCTTAATAGGTTAGGGCCTATTATAAATTTTAAATAATTTATATAAAATACCTTTATTTAATTTATAAAATACCTTATATAATTATTAGGCGGTGGCCCAAAGAAATGCAGTATATGGTTCCTTTTTCCTTTTCCCCTTATACCTAATTCTAATTTTCGGAGGCGGTACCATAGCCTTTTTCCATTATCCTTTAATTTTTAAAGTATAAGGGCCTTTTTATTAGTATAAACCTTCCTTTTTATTCGCGTATAAATCCATAGTATTTTTTACTTATAAATTATAATTTTAAGCGTTTTTAATATTATAAAATACTAAAATCGGTAAAAGGTATTAATTTATATAAAAATAATTATTATAAAAAGGACCTTAGGCTGGAGGCCGTACTTTTTAAATATACCCCTATTGGTTTTATTTTAAAATATCGCCGAAAACCTTATGCAAGCCTATTATATATACCTTTTAAAGTCCTTTCCTATATTTTTTAGTATAAATATAATAAGCATTATACCTTTATGGCAGCCTTAAATAAAAATTATTCGCGGGTTTTTTTACCCTTTTATTATAAGGTTAACCCCTGCCTTTATTATACCAAGTAAATTGTAATTTTTAAAGAACGGGTATTATAAGGGAATTATAAGGGCCGCCTGGTTTTTAATGGTTGGTATATTTTTAGGTCCCCTTAAAGGTTTAAAATCCATAATCGTAAACCTAATATTATTTACCCCGCTATATATTTCGAGGTAATCCTTATAAGCAGTTAATTATTAATAAAAAAAAGGTTAATTGTATTTTAATAATTTAATAACGTTATATATATATGTTTAAATGTTTATAAAAAATGCTTTAATAATAATGGGCCTTCGGAGCCGTTAGCGAAAGCGGTTATTTTTATGGCGATTAATAAGGTTAAGTATATCCTTAATAATTATGCTTATATTCCTTTAGGCAATTTCTTTAAACTTTGGGTTATTTATATATAAAATATATAAGGGGATTGGCCCTTCCTAATGGGCCTGGTTTTTATATAGGCGCTAAGGTTTAATAAGGATTTTTATACGAAAAATCACCTTTCGAAATAATTTAAATAAAAACTCCGATTAATATTTAAGCATTTAAGTATTGGTTTCGTTTTTTAACCTTAACCCTTTAAAGGTATAATCTCTTATTATTAAAATAATATTATTTAGGGCTTTTTTACTTTATTAGGTAATAATAAAAAATAAAAAGTATATTTAAATTAAAGTTTTTAGGTTAAAAGGATTAATAAAATACCAAATACCGGGGGTTAGGCTAAAGGTAATATAAGCTTTTAAAGGGTAAGGGAATTTAAAAATAAGGAATTAAATTAAAATGGAGAATAAATTAAGTAGGATTATATTATAAAGATTTAAGGCTGGAAAATGGTATGGTTAAAAGAAATCGAGGAAATATAAGGGGGAAAAAAAGGGGGTATTTATACCTATAGGGCTTAAATATACTGGCGGGTTTTAGGCAAACGGTGGTATTTTTTTAAATAAATAGGTATTTTTTTAAATATTCCCATTATTACCCTTTTACCCTATTACCCTTATAATTCCTATAATTTTTATGGCTATTAACGGGCCTCCCATTTTTAATCGGATAACCATATAAGTATTTTGGCCTAACTTCTCTTCCTCTCTTTTCTCCTATACCTTCGATAATCCTTCCTTTTATATACTTTTTATCGGTGCCTTTTTTCTCCCTATAATGCTTTTTTTTTTATATATTCCTCGCTTTTTTCCCTTCCTCCGAGCCCTTTTTCCCTTAAACACTCGCTCCCTTTATTACCCCCTTTCTTTAATCTACTCCCTAATCCTTTTAAAATATATCCCATTTAAATTAAAGTAATAATAAGAAGGTTTATAAGGGGCTCCCTAACCTTTTGGCTTTTATTCGGCGTTCACCAGCGGCCAGCAGGCCTTTTGGTTTTTTTAAACCTGCTATATTTATAAGCCAGCCTTTTTTTTTTCCTACACCTTATTATATAACCTTTATTCTCCCTCGCCCTTATACTTTTCCTCCTTTTATAAAAGGGCCTGGGGCTTATATTATAAGGAGCCGCACTTGGATTATTAAGCATTTTGCTCGTGGTTAGGCGGCCCTTTTAATTAATACCACTTTTATTATTACCCGAAGCCCTCTTTCAGGTATATTCTTCTTAAATTATTAATTCTGTACAGGGCTATTTAATTTTAATTTCTGTCATAGGCCCACCCATGTCACAACGTACATACAGCGGGCTAGCCGCGGGACCGACACGTATAAGAAGCTATCCATAGATCGTTCCCCCTACCCCAAGCCTTCCCTCCCTTCTTCCCTTTTTCTCCTCCGTAAATCGAATATATATATTATTATAATATTTATTATTGCTCCTTAATATAATCTTAATCCCTTATATATATTCGATTTTTAGGTAATCCCTTACCATATTTTATTCCGCACCCACCCCGTAGCGCCTTTATTATAAATAATAACCCGAATAAAAATAATCAGGCTTTCGCCGGTAAATAAATATACTAAACCTTTCCCAATACGGTAATGCTGCTTATTTACCAGGAAATAGTCCGGGCATTCGCGGCCGTTAACGACGAGTCCGCCGCCGAGTTAAATAATATGGAAAAACGCCTAATCCAAATATTTACGGCCCTCGATACCCGGATTTTGGCGGTGTAATAAGCGCCGCCCGTTTTAATAAATTATAGCCCGTTAATTATAACAATCCCGCAGCGGAGGCAGTTCCCCTGGCAGGCGAAGTTCGACGGTAATAAGGCGAAATAAAAGGTATTCCGGGTCGAAATCGAATATAAATTGGTCCTGGACCAGGACCTTATCGGGGGCGATGCGTTTTTATGGTATAGTATTAATGCCTGCCTAAAGGATAAGCCGAAATCCCTTATTATAATATTTTACGGCAAAGGAAAATCGATGGATTGGAATCCCGCGCGGTTTATTATATATTTGGAAACGGTATTCGGGGACCTTAATAATTATAAATAAGCGGCGAAAAAGCTCCACTTTTTACGCCAAGGGGAAAGGTAATCGTTCCCAGTTTTCCATTTCCGATTCGAGTAATTTTTAATAAACGCAGGAGGTATAATATAAAATAATTCTATTAAGCTTATATTATTAAACGAAGTAATATATTAACGCCTCCGCCTGGTATTAATATTAATTTATCTTTTTAATTTTTATTAAAAATGGGTTCGTATAATTATTAATATTATATTCCGCCTGGATTCGGTATTGGGTAAAAAAGGGAGCAGTATATTAATAATGCATTAATCGTATTCCTAAAAGGATCCGGACACCCCGATATTAAGGGTAAATACCATAAGTTTTAAATTAAAAAATAAACCATACCGCGCTAAATGGGTAATCGTAATTAAAATAAAGCGCCGGTATAAAAAAGGCTAATATATTCGGTATAGATTTAATAATTATTTTATTTTAAAATATAAACTAATCCCGGCCAAGCCAATTAAAAAGGTCCGGATTAATACCGTGGGTATAATGCCCTACCCGGGGGCGTCGAGCAAGGATAAAGGGGAAGATAAATTAAAAGGGTAATTCCTGGGCGTAGGCGTGCCTAAAAACCGCCAACGCAAAGCGAAATAATAAAGGGAATAAAGCGGATAAACGGTACCCCTTTTTTAATAAACGTTTATTTAAATGGGATTTATTTTACCGATACTTTTATTAATAATGGGTACCTATATTATGGCGCGATTTATAATTCCCTCATTATTAAACTCCGCCTCCCATATATTCCGGTACCCGCCAGGGTATTAATATACGCGTCCGCGTTACCCGCGTAACGAGAAATTATAATAATAAAAGCGGTATATATAAATATTAATATTAACGGATATTTTTAGCGTTATTTTTATTACCCCGTCCCGAATTTTTTATACCCAATAATATTAGATAAGCCGTGGTGCGAGAAAAAAGCGGTTATATACGAAATGGTAAAAAAGCGGATTTATATTGGTAGGGCGAACCTTTTTATAAAAAAGAAAGGGTCGAGGGGCGCCGTCCTAGCAAATATATAATTAATTAATATTGCCTCCCTACGTACCATGGCGTATAAAGCAAAAGTAAACGATTTAATATTATTCGCGATATTCCTATATAATATTAATAAATAATTAAAGGTATTAGCGGCCAAGCCATTTCGGCCACCCAATAAATTAAAAGGGCTGAAAAATGTATTCGAACCCGACGAAGGATAGGCGTTACCACCCTACCGCGATTCCGCAGACCATATAATAAAATTAATAAAAAATGCCGAAAAAAAAACCCCGTAAATATTATGGGGTCCGATTTACGGTATATTAAGGGAGGAATTACTGGTTTTATAAAAAACCCTAACGGAATTACTTAATAAGGGCTATATAAGGGCCAGTAGTTTTTCCGCACGCGCCCCGGTATTTTTTATTAAAAAGCCGGGGGGCGGGTTGCGTTTTTATTACGATTATAAGGGGTTAAACGCGGTTATACGCCAGGACCGTTACCCCCTGCCGCTTATTTATAAAATACTACGGACCCTAATTAAGGCGCATTGGTTTATTAAGGTAAATATTAAAGCCGCCTATTATAAACTACGCGTTCGCCACGGGGATAAATAAAAAACGGCGTTCGGAATTTATTTCGGCCTATACGAATAAACGGTAACCCCGTTCGGCCTTAATAGCGCGGGAGTATTATTTTAATAATATATTAATAATATATTACGCGAGTTTTTCGACGTATTTTATACGGTATATATAAATAATATATTAATTTATTTAAACGGTATAAAGCGAAACCATATATTAAAGGTCCGCCAAATTATAAAAAAATTTCGCAATATAAACCTCCGATTAAATTTAGCCAAATGTGTTTTTATAGCGAAAAAAGTAATATACCTTGGGTTTATTATAATAATAGAAAAGGGGATACGCGCCGACCCGGAGAAATTACGGGCTATATGCGAATGGGAGAAGCCCATAACCGTAAAAGGGGTCCGCGGTTTTTTAGGCTTTACTAATTTTTATAAGGAATTTATCGATTAATTTTCCAATTTAAAACTCCCGTTTTCCGCCCTTTTTAAAAAGGGAAAAGGGTTTTATTGGGGCCTTATCGAATCCGAAATATTTTAGCGATTAAAAAGGGTATTTATGGCCCCCCCGGTATTAATATAATTCGACCCGGCGGCGGAAACGGTTTTAAAAGCC
>JAKWBI020000674.1:0-24721 GCA_022664585.2 Zalerion maritima | reverse complement strand
CCCCCCCCCCCCCCCCCCCCCCCCCCCCCCCCCCCCCCCCCCCCCCCCCCCCCCCCCCCCCCCCCCCCCCCCCCCCCGGGAAGAGGGGAAGGAAGCAAGGAAGGGAGGAAGGTAGGAAGGGAGGAAGGAAGGAAGACATGTTAGTTAGCTTTGAGATGGGTAGGTAGATTCTAGATAGGATGCGGTATAGATCAATAGGGCGCGTGCCGGATGAGCCTGCAGCAAGCGAGGCCGATCGCCACGATGGTTGAAGCGGACTCCATGTTATAGATAGTAAGTGTAGTGTATCTCGGGTAAGGAATAGTGCCAAGATGAGATACGATTGACTGCCAGAGGGGAAGAGGCAGGAAAGCTCTCCGAAATCTCAGATGCAGGAGATGCAAGCAAATGTATATAGGGCTTAAAATGGAGAGCAAGGAAAGCAACACCGTTACGCAGGAGAAAAGTAACGATGAACACTAAGAGCCAAGAAAGAAGGGTCAAAGAAAAATCTCCCAGCATGGGCTTCTTATATCAATATATTCGCCTTTCTCTTGGTGGATAGAGTACAACCTTTCAATTTCCCCGACTCCTTGCTAGGCCCTACGAGCCAAAATCTTATTCCTTCGGGGCCACTTGGGCCTTGGATTGGAACTTCGGTTCTCCTGCGTCTAAGGTGCGCCAGCCACTGCGAGATATGGGGAGCCGGGGATGTCGAGCATGAGGCTCCCTCTAGCAAAGGTTCGTCTACTGGGGGAGTTTCGATGACCTCAAACCAGGGGGAATGGGCTCAGCACCAGAGCACAAGCACAAGCACAAGAACTGGGAAAGATTTCAATCGTCTGTCTCCTACAAAAGAGATGCAGAATTTGGCTGCCCTTTATAAGTTAGCAACAAACTCATCTGTTTGTCTGTAAAGCATAATTGAGAACTAGGCAGTATAGCCAAGTCGCGAATGTGTCAAGGCATACTTAAGCGAGGATTAGATCGTGGCTATGAAACTCAAAATTTCACCGCTGTGTCCGTTAAATCAGCTTCATCGGCCCTTCACCAGCCACAAGCTGCTGTAGGTCCCTAGCGAGTCTATTGAACGAGTCGACAAGTAGGGCTGAAATGGCACGTTCCAGTAGCATGGAAAGAGGCTCAGTAAGTCTATGTAAGAGCATTGCCAATCAAGACCTCTGTTCCATCGTCAAGGACATTTAAACAGCGAACAAGAGAGGTCAGAAGTCAGGAATAGGCCCTGGAAGACTCCACCGAGAGCAGCCCACTTGCGTGCTCCTATGAAATGGATACTCGACATACCTACAGTAGCGCTGACCTCAACCAGCGACCGTCTATAATGTGGGTCCCCGTTGCTGAGACGGCTGTGGCTGACGCCCGTAGCTGCCAGGGCCCGCCCCGCAAATCACGAACGCTAGTGCTGTGCTTTCGGCTTGTGTTTTGTTGATGCGGAACTGAGTTATCATGCCGGGCCGGAGAACCTCTGGAACATTCTAGCTCCGGCTTAAACATCACTGCCGCCCCGTGGTTAGCACTGTCTTGGACAGAAATATCTGTCGAGGATTGATAAAACGATCCAAGGGGTGAAATACATCCTTCAACGAGGCCTTCAGTTCAAGGGTAAACACCAGAGGTGCGATTGGAACAATCCTAGATGTAAGTCGGCATTGGTAGTAGCACCTCACATCATGGATATTTTGGACGCTTTCAATCTACTCTCTTAACGATTGCGGTAGCACCAGTGGACCGGCGCGTGCCGACCTATAAGAAGTGTTGGACCGGGTTGGCGGGTGGGGTGTGCATAGAAATGCCACAGCCACGAGTTCATACTATGTACAGCAGCCCCGCCCTTTATGAAACGAGACTCAGCATCCGCTCCACCATGAATGAGGCAAAATATTGTCCGATTTGGTGCTTCCCGGCCCACCCTTCCCCAGGAAATCCGCCAAATTCGGCATTCCCACACCCACCCACCATGACTTCAAACGTTGAGATGGCGAGGCTTACCATGGACAGTTGTCATGCATCGTGCGCAGTGACAGTGTTACCCCAGGCGTCGTTTAACGGGCCCTTCAACAACGCAAGCCCCCCTCCCCCACGAGGAACCTCTGTCTTCAAGACTCTCCTGAAACCGCCACCAAGCCGAGACAGCACTTCCACCTACATACATACTGTGGATAGCTATCACCTGACAGCAATCTTCGCTTGCCACTGGTCCTAACCCCGAGAGCTTTTGGAGAGGCGAACGACGTCTTTTGAGAAGCACCAAGCATTGCGAAATAGAGAAACGGTCCAACTCGGCGGCATATTTTCTAGCGCGGTTGAAAATGCCAGCTCTATCACACCGGTAGCATTGCCCTACTTTTTCGGCAGCGGAAACGATTGGAGTTAAGCGTGTCTACACAGCAGCGAGGTAGGCTGTCGCCGGTGTTTGCCGCTATACAGAGACCTAGTTCGATAGTGTCCGAAACGGGGCGTGGGCATTGGTAGGTGTTGAGAGTACCCACCGCTGACTTGAAATGCCAATGGTACATGGAAGATTCGCCCATTTATGAAGGTGATCGTGGTAGCTAATATCCTCGCCGAATCCGGCGCAGAGGGTAAATAGGGCTCTGGAAGGAGTTTTGATCCTGGAGCTCGAGTGGCTTGCAGACGGGCAAAATATCTCAACTCTGCGTAGCCGACCCACGTCGCCGTGCCCCATGATGCGTTGGAGGATTATGCAGTAGGAATTTCCCGTGACAAGATGCATTGTGGGGTTTCCAAATTGGCTCGGACAGCTTTGTCAGTGCTGCCCTATTCAGAATAGGTCTGCAAGCATTGCTGAAGTCTGAAAGGCGGAGGAGTGCTGTAGTGTAACCGACGAGCTACAAGTCGCCTAACCACGATCTGCCCGCTTTCTAGTCCCAAGACAAGGGTCGACATAGTCGCGAATGGAGATTTCGGTGCCAGGCGTAAGGACAGCTGTCTCCTAATCTGTCGACCATGCTAGCCAACATTTAAGCCTGGGGGTGGCCATCCTAGAGAATGCTCGCGAGATATGTTCGGTGGGATGCTGATGCGGGGCTGGACGGCTTTGCGGGGCTGGACAACGTCGAGCCATTAGACAATAATAGCTGTCATGTTGCAGAATTAGCATTGTGCCTCGGATATTGTGGGGAGTAAAGAGACCAAGCCATCCCCGAGCGACTGTTTAACTGCGCTGTTGTACTCGTAGCCTGAATGATAGGCTATGGATGGTGTTTCATCGGGCGGGGTCGGGTGGGGGGGGGGGAGGTTGGGGGGGGAGGTTGATAGTGACGGAGGGTGAGCTAGTTGCCTGATAAAGATTTCATTTGAAGACGAGAAACAAAGAATTCTCGAGGGTTTGGAAACTAGGCGATTCGTAGTTAATACTTGATTTATTCAAGATAGGACTGTGCGTAAGCTCGGTTGATGCCCAACCTTTTCTACCCGACGACCCATGGCGGGCTTTAGAGCTGCCCGCCTGGCACCTGCCACACTGTCAGTAGACAGGAAGTAGCGACGCCAGTGGTGCGAATTGCTGTTTCCATTTTGGACTGACGAAAACCCCAAAATGATTGGATGGGATGGCCCTGGACTCTCCCCTCTCACCCTGGCCAGGGCTATTGTTTAATGTGTTGATGGAATCAAGCCCAACAGCAACCGCGGTCGGAACGTGGGCTGAATAGAGGATGGTGATCTGGGCCGAGAATACAGTAACCGGTGTTGTTAGTGCTGTTCTGTTGGTGACCTTCAACATATCGCCAAATGCCAAGCGACTGGGTGATGATACGTCCTGCATTTACCACTCATGCTCGGTATATACCACCCTACTAGTTACAGTCTATTCACTCAATGTTGGCTAACTAATGACCAGCGATTATCGTGGCCTCGCCTTTTCAACAATTGGCACGGACCGCCTCCCAGCAAGGCAGGGAATAGCCCTATAAGGCCAGCTTGGTCAGAATAGTGGCGGGAGGAAGCGAGGCTAGAGATCAGACCTCCCCGCAATCTCTTGCGACAGGGAGGGGGGCGTGCGGGAAATTTCATCATTGTTATCCCATCGATGAACCATACAGAGGCACGGGTGTCCATTGTTTCTTCTTGCAGTGCCATCCTAGCCATGGAGGGCGAGGATACTGATTGGTTGCCTCGACTTCAGCTTGCTTGCTATGCTCTGGGCCCCGGAGGGTGGCAGTGCAACGGGCGTGTACAGTGTGCAGCGGCCTTCACAGAGATGGGATAGGATCCACGAAACGATTGAAACGTTCCGATTGAAACATGTCGCGGCAGACTGTGCCGATCTTTAACGGCCAAGGCGGCAAGGTCGAAAATATTAAGACATCATGTTTGTGCTTCCTAATGTTGAATTGAGCTTGGTGACAGGTAGTAGTGAAAAATAGAACGGAACTTAAGGTAACATGAGCCATACCACGGTAAAGTCCCGATGCGCGTCCTTCAACGCACAGCTTAATCCACCATCTAGGTACCACTAACTTGAACAACCGTCAACCCTAGTGACACCGGAAAAACACGAACATGTCCTAAAGCACCATCGTTATACTGGACGAACTACCGACCCTGTGGAAAGAAACATCAACCGAAACGCCCTCACTCCTGTTCGGCCTAGCCCCATCTTGAAGAATAGCCAGCGACATATTACAACATCCGATGTCATCTAGAGCGGAACCGGTCAGGCATATACTTTTGTACGCCTTATTCCAACACCGTAGCATCCCTGCCCATGGTTCCTTAACAAATGATTCTTTTGAACGCCGGCGAGGCCTGTGTACCCTCAGTTTATAAGACACTGCTGTGAGAAGAGAGATTGTCTCTCGCCAGTAGCCCATTAGGCCTGCTGCTTGTTGGGATTCCCTTGTTGGGGTTTAGCAATGAGGGTAGCTAGTCTGGTCGCTTCCTCAGCTACGTCAGGTCGCGGTGTCGAATGCCCGGCTCGAAACGCCTCGAGAGAGTCATATGATCTTTCCCACGTTGCTAGAGTCGATGATGGAGTGATTGCTCGCAGGTTCGACGCCGTAAGTTGTGAGGCGGAGCTAGGTCTAGGATCGAAGAAATCAGCAAACATGGACAAGGTGTGAGACAGGATATCCGATAGAACTGGGGAAATAACTCACACTTGGGCACTCATGTTGAGGAGTTTAGTATGGCGTAGTAGTTGGAATTGTACGAGGGGGGATGGCGTTGTCGGGAGCGTTCACGGCAGTAAATAATGTTGAAGACGTGGTGGCAAAAAGTGAAAGACACGGCAAGTGGACAAGAGACGGAAATAGCTCTATAAGTAGGTACCTAGTCGGACCAAATGGGAATTAAATAAGGATATAAAGTGCTTCGGGGAAGCCTCATTGCAGAAAGGGATATATAACTGTAGCCACTGGCTGGAATGGTGTATTGAGATACTTTCAAAGCTCGATAGGAAAAGTGAAGACCGATTACTTTTGAGGATAGGAGATAGGCGCACTCGGTATTTAGAAAGGATATGTTGAAAAGTGGGGCTGGTGAATAGAAGGATTGCCCAAAGATAATCAAGATACCCTTCATAGGAGGGGGAAGGGTGTGTAAAAGCAGGGTGCAGGGTTAAGAAGATGAAGAAGGTGAAGAAGAAGAAGAAGAAAAAAAAAAGAAAACTCATAGAAAGGGTCAAGATCACTTTCAAATATTGCGCGATAGTGGTCGGCTCACGTAGAAGAATATGGATGCCCAGCGAGTGCGCGTGTGGATTGAAGGACACAACACTGGCCTGCAAAAAGAGTGATCACCGGGACTATTCTTCTGATCGGAGACAGGGATCGAGAGGTAGCAAGCGCGACCGTATTTTTACAGTCCCGGGTAGGCATGTTGGACAAGACTGGTGTCAAACTCCTGTGTTGTTGGACAGACTCATTCATCATCGTGCCAGAAATTGTGTAATTAGACCCGATGGAATACAATGGATGAGCAACAACGGGCAGAAGAAAGACAAATGAGTGTGTGGTGCAGTCCTTGCGCTGCTGCTCGTTCGAGTTGACTCGACTCTCTGGAGGGTCTAGACAGACCCTGGGCCATCCCCGGAAGAAGAAAAAAAAGAGAAAAGAACAAAAGAAAGTCTCCAGGGGAGAATAGCAACAAAGGGCTCCGAGATAGAAACGGAACTCGCGAAAAAGGAAAAGAAAATCAGGTACACGAGTAGATACGTACTCCGCATTGCGTAACGGGGACGAACACCCTGTCCGCTTACCGCATTCTGGGCCTTCAAGAGATGGATTCGCACTGGGAAGGGAAGAAACAGAGCAGGGTTTGCGGCCTGCAAATATTACATAACACAATAACCCGAGCATCACTACTTCAAAGAGGGGCGGGCAGGGGGGTGGACTTAGCCAGCGTACCCACAGTACAATCGCGGAGTACCACTGTAGTATGATCCCTGCAACAACCAGCTCTACCCTCGTCTCTCCAAGACCTTGCCAAGCTTAAAAAGATGGAGACCGTACGAAGCTCGAAAAGCCCAACTCTCTTATGTGAATGCGGGTCTACAAGCTAATTGAGGGTTCGTCCCTCGATGGCCTTCGTGGCCGCTATCCCTGTTTTCCTACACAATATTTATAGATGGTCGGTGGCAGGATTTGAGTGCAAACGAAACCCCATGGCTTGTTCTGAATACCGAAGGGTACCAACTGTGCTGCAACACATGATTGGTTTTGCTTTTGCCCAGGCCAGCGCATTTGCAAATCTGGGGAGCTTGGACACTGTAACTTCCGAACAGGGGGGGGTCACTGCTTGGGGGCGGGAGGCAGCCAGTTCATCGAGAGAGAGAACAGCGCGACGGAGTAGTTCGCCTCGCGGTGAGCCTTTCGCAGGCGTAAATCCACAAGTGCGGGAGTGGAATTCGTGGCTGGATACGAACGGTTGGACAATTCCATTTGCTGTGTATTGCTGCCTCAGCGACGATGACGTGGTAGCGACTTGTTAGCTGTCGTCGTGATATGCTAGCCCCAGACCCCCCCCTCACCCCACCCCCCATGAGATCCAAATACGACCAGGGAAAACAAGGTTGAATTTTTGAGTTTTTCTGGCAGTGTTGCAGCCCCTGCCTTCAACAACAACATCTGTGAGGGAAGTATAGTTATTCGATCATTTATGTAACAGGAAGAATGGCAGCCGTGATCGCGGCTGATGGGATGTACACCATGTATTAGGTGTAATTACATGTACTGTAGTTACTGTAAATGGAGTACCTCGGTCCATTGTAATGCCCTTTTTTTCCGTCGTGTTGTACTATGTTATACTCTTTTGGTCCGATGACCCCCCCCTGCCACACATCCCCTGCAAATACACGTCTCCAAAAAGCTCTTCGCGACAAAACCTTGCCCTGTAACCATAGTATGTACTGAGATGCGTTCTTTGCTGGTCCAGGAGGGTTGCATTGAAGGATAGACCCCATCTCCAGATATACACAGCACTACAACCAGTATGTCACAGCGAGATATCCAATCCAGCCGACTACCCAGAGAAGAATTAGCGCTCGGGAACGGGTTTGACGGGCTACTCCGCCGATCATCATCGTTTCATCATCCTCTGCTATACCGTCCGCCCTGCTGAAATGTCAGTCTTTTTTTTTCGTCCAATCGTTGTTTCTGGGACTGCATCTAAGGCATCCAGCAGGCAGGCACAGCATCCTTGTCCAGCTGAGATACAGTACGTACTGCACAATGAGCCTCAACATTTCGAATACTTCGATGCAACCCACCTCCTCTGATATTTTTCGACCCTCCCCCCCCCCCCGGGCTCTTGCGCTTTTCGCCACGCCGTGTCCCGTCCGTTCCGGGAGCTCATCGGAAGTTGAAAGTAGAGGGGGTTAATCTGGAATACATTGTTAGCATTTCGAAGCGTCAATTTTTTATTTATTTATTTAATTTTTTGGGGTATCCTCTGGTGCTCACATACACACATAGCTGACCTGTGGAAGTGAAGGGACTACCGTTTTTGCTGTTTGTACCTCGAAATGTTCAGCTGGACACCGAGTCGCCCTGCAAGGCGGTCGGTCTTCGCTGAGCAGGGTCCGGGGGTTTGTGTTTTTTTTTCATAATTTGTTCTTCGTCTTCTTTGACCATCAACGGCCTTCATGGATCACTCGGTCGCAATGCTAAATTGGTGTCAAGGCACATGGAAAGGAGAGCACGACAGCAAGTCCTCGAGAGCTTTGGTTGATTCATGTTAGGACTATAGTATAGTAGAAGGTTGTAATTATAAGAACGCGACATTGTGGGCAATAGATCCCGTTACTATGAAAGAAAGATGAATAAGGCTACCCAGCATTCCTGTCTTCAGACTTCCAAGGATTTTAGCGGGTGCCATGCGGAAAATCGACAGCAAAAACCACCGCTGATAGTCATCAACTGCTAGCAACATTGGCAGAGTTTGGAGTCTGTTTCACGGCGCCCGACCTACATAACGCTGTAACCGGCGCCCTTTCAAGCCTCGAGACGCTCCTCGCTGGATGTCTTTTCCCGCGACCGCGTGGATTCTTTTCATCACTTCGCCAATGTCATCGTATTCCTCTTGGTGGATATCTTTTATGTGAGGGCCGAGGTTGTCCTTTCGGTTCTTCCTCACGGTTGAACAAAAGGGGCACTTGAACCACTCGTCTTTGTGCCTCTTCATGTGCTTGTTGAGGTATTGACGATACAACTCAGGCTTGCCGCGGGGTTTGTGACCACAGATAGGGCATACTTTGGCAATGGCAACTTGGGGAGAACTTGGATGACTACCATCACCCTCGTAAGATACTGTGGACTGAGGGCTGGGAATTGAATATTCTCCGGCGTCTACTGGAGACAGAGGAGAGGGTGTTCTGTGCACGGAGAATTGAGATTGTCGCGGGTCCGATACATAGCCGGAGTCGAATGAAGGAGTGTTGGAATCTTGCGACACCGTCCGAGACGGCAAAGGGGGAGGAAAATCCTCAGCGAACGAATCGATGTGTGGTTCTTGGGTCACAGACGCCGCGTAGGGATAGTATAGAGGCGGTGCGTGGGAATAGTGCGGCGTTCCGCCCGCTGCGTGAGAGAGATCGCGAGGATCGGCATTGCAGCTGGACTGTTCCATGGCTTGAGGATGCTCCGGGAGGTTGGTGTCGAAGCCATGGCAGCGACCATCAAGCTCAAACGGGAATACGCTATTTCCAGGCATCTCAGGTAGTTCCTGGTCCTGATGGAATCTAAGCGCATAATTGTCGTCCATTGGGATCGGGGAGTCGCACATTCTCTCGGGTTCCATCATGTTCGAACCGCTCTCATTGGGATTGCCAGCGGCAACTAGTGCTCCCGACATGGAAGAGGACGAGCTGTAAGCTGATACTGGACAGTAAGAACCAGAAGAACAAGACCCCCAGTTGGATGTGCACATAGAGTGGTTCAACAGGAGAGGCTTGACTGCTGTGGGAGCATGCACAGGAGCTGAACTGGTAGCAATCTTCTTAAAAATTCTGCTGTCTGAAGGTGCCAGCGGCTGTTGAACGGACTCTGAGCCTTCCCTCGGCAGCTTCGCAAGCTTCTGTGTTTCCTTGGGGGGTGCCTCCTGTTCTGGGGCATCCGTGGTAAGCTCCGCTCTGTTCTCGAATGAATCGTGCCCGCCACGATATGCTAGCTCCGGGGTATATCCTGGGATATCGGGCTCCTGGTCCTCCCACGGAGAGCGAGGGGTCTCCCGCTTCCTCTTCTCGCTTCCGGTAGTTGGAGGCGAACCTCGGGGGCTTCGCCCCGATAGACTGCGCCGAACTGAGGAGCCCAAACGCTTGAGCGCTTGTGAGGCTCCTTCCCGAGCGAGTGAGCATGAGTTCTTCGGCATGGAGAACTTTTCGTAGCTTCTGCAATCCTGGAACTTGTACTCGCCGCTTGCATATTCAGGGCACGTTTTCATGTGCGCGAGCAGCTCTTGGATGTTGGAGAATTTGTCGCAACACCGAAGGAAGGCGCAGTCGAATTTCGTCCCCTCCGGGGCGGGTACGGGAGGGCAAAACGGGATGATATAGAGGTCCATATACATCAACCGTATCTTTGCGCGGGTACAGTCGTCCGTCAGATATTCCTGCTGGTATCTGAATTTTGGTCAGAAAGGCTGCATCTGACCCGACTCGCCGGAAAAGATATACTCACTCGCTAGTGGAATGGCTGGGCGTCGATGTCTGCTGTGTATGACAGGATGTAGGCCCTGGTACTGCGTCCGACCCAAATTGATGGTCCGACATGGCCAACTGGAACAGACGGGTAGACTCCATTATCAAGATCGAAGCAAACGGGGAAACTCGAGAGCGAGCAGATTTCTGAGCTATGCGTGATCTATGTGCTAGATAGTAGCTGGTAGCTGTTTGACTCCCTGGTCAAACTGAGGGTGCCAGTAGTTGTGGATTTCAGAGATGATGGGAAATGGAGGAAAAACAGTCAAACTATGATTCCTCGACGACCATCGCCCGAGTATTTATCTTCGTCAGCGTCGCTTTAGGGACTTATCATCCGATTTCAGACAAACATCTAAGCACAACCCTTCAACCCTTCAGTCTACTTTTCCTAGCTACACGCCATGGCGCATACGCGTAGAAGGGTAGCGCGACACCGTAGCACCAAAGATATAGGGTTGCCTGCGGCTCCGAAGGATAGGAGGGCATGTGATAAGGAGAAGCAAGGCATGTCCTTCCCCAACGGTTTCAGGAAGCGCAGATATCCTCCATTGAGCACCGCTATAGGCTTTAGGGTAATCGTTGGGGATCTAGTGCAATCGCCTTCTGTTGTAGGAGGGTACGGAGGACTTCTGGTGGGTGAGGGAGCCGGTTGCCTTGTTTTATGTTCGCTTGTGGTTCGCAACTACGGGATAGTTCGCATGCTGCTGACGTGCGTGTGGAGGTGTGCTGTGAAATAAGCCAACAGCCAGTCTGAAATGACAAATACCTGGATTTCTATCATGGCAGCCGTAGTCACCGAGATTCCGGGCTCGTGTTTTCATGCAGGGTTCGGCTTGGCGTTTTTGGGATAGGTCTCGTTCAAGGACGAGTCGCTGTGTAGGTGGGGTAGCCTTTTTGGGGGCTGGGCATTCTCCGAGCCAGGTTCCTGCCGAACCGTCAAGATCCCAGTGGGGTGAAACATCGTCAAGTAAACTTCGACAATCGGAAGACATGTTGAAAAGAACAAGAAGAATGGAGGTAAATCTGGGCGGACAAGCGAGACCATTTTATACATCTTACGCTCTTCGATTGTAATATATAGCAAGGGAAGCATAGCCACACACCCGTGAGGGACTAGGTGGCAGTGCCCCTTAAGATAGCGGCAGTGCTAAGATCAACTCAGCCTTCGGAAGGCACGCGGGCCAATCAATAGGGTCTATCAGACTCAAGTCCAGACTCAGACGAGACTAAGCCCTCATTTGTGTCTGCTCCAGTGTGGGATGTTGAACCCATGCATGGGTGAATGAGTTACAACCAAGTACACTGTAGAAATTGGCTTCAAGAGCATGAGCTTCGCTATTGGCCTTGAGCTAAAAAGCCTTCCATTAATATCCTTGTGACCACTGGGGGAGTATTTGATTGTGGGACGAAGCGCTATATGCAAAATTAGGATGGAACAAAGATTAGCCGAACTTGCCCTTATACATCATGTTCTGGTCTGTCCTAAATAGAGATATATACAAAGAGGTTAAAATCTAAAAACTTCATACCCCATGACTACGGACGGGGTAAATGTATCTGAAAAGAAAAAAAGAAAGGAAAACGGAAAAAAAGTCATTCTTCTGAAAGATCGCGAGAGATGCTATTTGGCAGGCTGACTTGTACACTAACGGTGAATGTTGGGTTGCTTAATAAAACTTGATATTTCACCAAGTTGTGAGAGAGAATGCAAAGATGAACAGGCTCGGGAGTAACAGAGGTCATTCTGCAACATCATTCCCACAAATCGTCGTCATCGCCCCAGCCATCTCCATCATACAGGATTGCGGAGACAGGCTTTGAGGGATTGGGTACTTCGCTCGGCTTTTGCTCCGATCTTATCTCGCCAGGCCGAGTAATTTGGGTTTGGGGCTCAGAAGTGGAAGCACTATTCAGGGGATGACTTTGTCCCCGAGTTCCAAGTTTCGGAGCTATCTGCTGCAATGGAAGTGGTTGGGCTATTGCCTCTGGACGAGGTTGCGGTTTTTGCTCCGAAGACTGCTTTGGTTCTTGTCTGAGTGGTTTCTGAGGAGGGCCTATCGTCCCGGGTCCGTCGATGCCCGGCTCTATGCCGGGTCTCGCTAGTCCTTCACTTGTATCATGATCTTGTATCTGATACGTCATTGGCACTCCGTTATGGTTGGGATTGTGCGATACTGTGTGATGCCCATACGAACTAGGCCCCTGACTAGAACCATTATTTTGCGGCTGTCCCTGATATGGAGGCTGAAATCCAACCTGGGGAGCCATGCCGGGACTGGCATTCCTGAAAAGCTTTCCCACGTTTCCAAGGAAACCACCAGGATTCTGGGGCTCTTGTGACGGCGCATTTGGCATAGGAGGGGGAGCCTGGTTAGTCGGTGTTGAGCTTGATGGCGCCCCTGTACTAATCAGCTGGTTGCCTCCGCCTTGCTGTAAGTTCAGGCTCATATTGGATGGTTGTTCGGGAATTAAGTGAGACTGCTGGGGTGTCCCCTGCTGCTGCAAGTGGTGAGAAATTATCCCTGGGGGATACGGTTGGCCGGATTGCACGTGTCCAGGAAGATGACACTGAGAATGTTGACCGATGTGTTGGCTAGTAGGGCGTTGTTGCTGCTGACGTCCGCCATCCAGGAGTGGCGGTTGACCAACGGGAGAGAATGCGTGGCTAGCTTGAGTCTCGGAACTCTTGTGCTCATCAGGGTGGTCCTTTGGAGAAGGTATATCAACTACGGTGGGCCTCACCATTGGCTGCACCTGCGCTCGCCCTAGAACTGGTGTCGGATGGACGGAGGCTTCCTTGCCAGTCGGAGCTGGTGAAGAAGCTGGGGGGTTTTGGAGATGCTTCTGTGGGGGTGGGGTTTCTGGAGTCGACATCGCGCTCACCCTAGATTCGGGACGAGGCACTGGGTCTTCTGAAGATATTTGTCGGCCAGGATTTTGCCGAGGAAGAGAGTCTGGTCCACTTGACTCTGCTGATTGTGACTGCGCCTGGGGAAGAAGGATTGGTGCAGGTTGCGAATTAATCGGCTGATTCATAACCATTGACTGGGGAATGTTGGAGAATACCATTGTGGAGGCTGCTGGGGGTTGCGTTGGGATAGCGGAGTCTTGGTTTCCGAGAGGCTGACCAGGCTGAGATTGATCCGGGGCATTTCCTGGCATGGACGGGATATGCATAGGTCGCCCCTGAAAGGGTGATCCGGCCATGGAGCTCGTAGACATGGGAGTTGGCGGCCCCTGTGCGTGTTGCTGGTGCCCGCGGCCCATCTGCCACGGTTGGCCATGGGACTGTGTAACCATCGGGCTCTGTACCGTACCCCCCGGTGCCTGGGCGGCCATGTTTTGTGGCGGCATTTGATGGACAGGAGGCTGTTGCCCACTCGGCCCGGGACTGGCGACGTTTTGTGGCTTCGACAAAACATTTGGACTGGCACCTTGCTTTGCTTCCTTTCCGCCCTTGCGGCTGAACTTGGAGAATAGCTTCTTTGCGGTGGATTGCTTCTTCAGCTTCCCTAACTCTGGTTCGTTAGGAGACTCGGCTGATGTTGGTGGGGTCATTTGATTGTCGCCCATCACCATGGACTGTGGTGTTCCAGAAATCGGAGTCTGGTCGTGGTTTTGGCCCGCCTGTCCCTGGGCCGGGGTTGCTAAGCCCTGAACAGGCCCACCAAGCTGCGTGTTGAGCCCCGGTGGGCCCATTGCACCATATCTCTGGGCTTGCATTTTTTCCAGAATGCTTTGTGTTGGAGGGCTAGCTGCAGTAGGCGTTTGTGGCTTTTGTCCCTGCTCCTGCGTAGACGAGGATCCGCCCTGTCCCGTAAAAGCAGGACGCGAGTCGCCACCCGATATATTTTGACTTTGCGGGGCTCCTGGAAGTTGTTGTACAGCCTGGATCGGTGCGGGCGTTTCACTGCTCGTGACAATGCTCTGGGAGTGGGGGAGAAGTTTCTTACTTTGGTCCTGGGTTGAGGCGACATCAGGAATTTGAACCATGGAAGTAGGACGCGAGCTCTCGTTTGGTATAGACATCGGGGAAACATTTGGCGCGGGAAGGGGTTTGTTCACGGCCGGTGTAGAGGGCGGCTTCGCTCCACCCTGTGTTTGTTGGCTAGGGGAAGCAGAGGGAGTGGAGATCCGACGTTGTTGCTCGAATGAGCCGGGCTGCTGTCGAACATTTGGAATTTTAGCAGGTATAGGAGGGCCTTGGGGCAAATTGTGTTGTGTTTGGTATCTCTGATCAGCCATTTCATGGGAGTGGAACACTTCTTGCACTCCACTATGCGACGTTTGACCAGCAAGTGCTTGGCCATGTGGGAAACGCGAGATGGCCATCTTTGCTTGGGAACCTGGAGTAGTTGACCCCGTCGGATGCTGCCGCTGAGAGGCAGGACCCTGTGGTCCCGGTTGGGTACCTCTGCCCATGGTATGTGGGGGATCGAGAGAAGACTGGCTGTTCAGGGATGCACGGCCGTTATCAAATCCGACATATGGCTGATGTTGTTGTTGGGCACTTGTCGGTTGGTAGTTATAGTGGGACCTTCTGTATTGCTCCTCTGGCCTGGGAGTGGGTTCAATCTCGCTGACGGTTGAGAGAGGCCGAAAAGACCGGTCTGGGTCTGGCGATCCAATGCTTGACACAGTAGAGATCGGACGCTTGACGCTAATCGGCCTTGGGACACCTTGGCTTTGTTGTTGCAAAGATGCCTGCTGGGCCTTTCTCATTTGCTGTAGATGTTGAAGCTCGGGGGGATATTGCGGATCGGAGCCACCCCTCGGAGGCTGTTGTGATGCTGGAGGAGACGGCCCCTCGGATGGAGGAGTAGGCGCGGGGATGCGGCCGGTTGGGACCCTTTGGGCAGGAGAAACAGTGGTGCCGAGAGAGCTAGTACTCAGGGCACTGACCTCCGAATCCTCCTTGACCATGGACGGCCTACCGGGGGGTGGTTGAGATCCCGATGAGGGTGGAGTTGGCTGATAGTGGGTTTCGTCATGAACGGAGAAGCTCACCCCGGAGGTGGTAACATCAGGCTGAATGGAAAAGCCAGTGGTGAGTGGAGGGGGTTGCTGGGTTTCGGCGTTGATAGGTGGTGATACACTCGACCTGGAACCGCGAACGGTCAATGGTTGAGGGTACAGTTTTGGCTTTTCGGGATATGGTGCACAAGACGCGGGTGACATGTTTTCTGGGTACGGCGTGGATGACACAGACGGCCGTACTTCTTCCGGATATGGTGCAATGGATGACTGCTTTACTGGGGCCTTTTGTAGTGAGGGACGGGAGGCATCCTCGGGGGCTGGAGCCGGGGCGGCCGATCCCATTTTCGGAGTGACCGGATATGGGAGTATCGCAGGCTGAGCCTGGAGACTCGAAGGAGGCTTTGTTTCAACCGGAGTATTCATGACAGGGAAAGGATACTGGCCAGGATCTTCCTGTTTAGTCGGCTTGGATGGTATGGGAGGAGGGTCCTGCGACTCCGGGTTCTCTTCCATCCTGAACGCTTGGAACATTGGGTTTCCAGCAACGGGGCTCTGCGGCAGCTTGTTACTGGGTTGGAAATCTGTACTAAGCCTATTCAAATGTTGTCTCATGTGCGGAGGTAGCGCAGTGGCGGCGGCGGGTTGACCTTGAGCTTGATTACGGCCTGGGCCTAGACCCGGGCTGAGGACTGAAGGAATGGGACTCCCGGGAGCATTCTGCACATTCGGATTGTAGGCTCCATACGGAGTAGGAGCAGATGCAGGCCCAAACGTTGCCGTTGGAGAACCGTTGTCAAATGTATTGGAATGATTTATTCCGACAATAGGGCCTCCAGGGTGTAGAGAAGACGGTATTGAACTGTGGGATACGTAATGAGCACTATGGAAAGGCCCGGACGTCATGGAGACTATACTTTCGTGCCTTGCTCTTGCCCCGGGAATGTTTGCCGAACCTTCCACAAGGGGTTCCTTCCTTGGCACTGGGGGAGCAATGATGGAAGGCACATCGTTGTGGGACGACGAAACGGGAACCTTCGGAGGTACTCCCTGGCCGAGTCCTGCCAGTGGCATAGCCGATGATGGGGCGCCGGTGGTGCCTGCCGTAGGTCGTGTCGAACCAGTCATGATACGGCCGAGCTCCTGCTCTTGGGTGGCAGCAGTCGCCACGTTCGGCAGCACCATGGACGAGCGCCTATCGTCTGTCGCACTCGAAGGCTGGCTGGACGAAGACGGCACGAAAGGGGTATACTTCGCATTGGTCGGCTTGCGCTTGATTTGGAATCCTCCCGACTGTGGTTGTGGAAGATGGCCCCCAGACGATATAGTTGTAGTTGTTTGGCCTGGAGGTTGCTGGGACTGGCTTACAGGGGGTGGCATTGGAGTGAAGGTCCGCTGGGTGCCAGGGACATTCTGGGAATTCTGGGCATGTGGAGGCACTGATTGCGAGCGTACACCTGCATGCACCATGGTGGAAGCAGAAGCATGGGCAAATGTATACATGGTGTCGGCCTCCGGTGCAGATGTTGGAGGAGGCATGGCAGAGTACTTCTTCTGTTGAGGTTGGCCCGGCGTGGCTTCTGCCCCGCCATCTAGCCCAAGGCGCTTCCTCTCAACCTCAGCATCGATCTGCCTCTGTCTCTGAGCATCCCGCAGTTGCTGTTCTGTAAATGGCATTCCCGATGATGGTCCAGTTTCGGGAACTGATTCTAGCTGCCTTCCCCCACCCGGTGCGGAACGTGGATTGCCTCCTTCGTCGAGGCCCAGCCTCATCCTTTCGGCCTCAGCATCAATTTGCCTCTGCTTTTGTGCCTCCCTCAACTCCTCGCGTCGGTCGTCCTGAGTGACTGCCATGGACATATCTGGGAGTTCGGCCGGCATGTTGGCCATGTTGCTTGTGTCTTGTAGCTCAACAGGGGGGGGGTTGACTTCGATGTCGGCTAAGGCTCCGGGATCCGCCAGCTCGGCAACGAACCCAAGGGGGTTCTGTCTGGCCGGTTCCGGGGGCAGCTCATGCATCAGTGCCGTGTTTTCAAGCATGACAGGCAACTGCCCCTGGGCCGAGTGTGCGCTCTCCTGGGCCTGGACGGGGGCGGAAACCACGAAACCACCAGGGTCGCCCATGACGAAGCTATTTTGTGCCTGGGGTGGTGCCGAGACTATGGGCTCTCTAGATATTACCGGCGCGGCAGCCTGTCCTGAAGGAGTCGGTCCGGGGCTGGGCGTTACACTGACGTTCCCGCTCTGCGCGGTCGGTAGTGACCAGTCATTGTCGTCCTTGTCCTCCTCTATGGGCGACACTGGTCCGAGGTACATAAAGTCCTCGTACTTGAACTGCCCACCCGAGGACTCGTAATCTTCGTCAAAGGTTGTCGACACGGGGCCTGCAACGCTATTGAAGTTTGACGTCGATCTTCTTCGCGCCCCTGTCCTACTCCCCGAGGTAGAAGACCTCCCAATTTGCTTCTGCGACTCTAGCATCTCCTCCGGAGCTAGCGAGACGGGCGGTGCGTCGGATCCAACATAGTCGGGGAACTCATCGCCGGGGGTGGGAAAGTGGTACTGGATTATTCCCGATGGCTTGTACCTATAGAACCAGCGGGAGCCGTCGTAATCCCACTCCCAGCCTTCTGGAAGAGCTGAAGACATTCTTGCAAACGAATCGTGTGTTGGTTTGCTGCACTTGATGTCGAGCCCCAGCCTATGATTCCCTACTCCACGAGACTGGATTTTGCAGCAGCCACCTTGGTGCATCCATTCACGACCTCCCAGACAGCTGGCACGGGGGAGGGTTCTGCCGTTAATATTTCCCGGCGCACGAATATTCGCAGGCAGGAAGTGGTTGTTTTTTGGTTAGGTTGAGTAGCCTGGGGTGTATATATATATATATATATATATAGAAGTATATATGTGGTTCGGCCTGGGTGATTTTACCGTGTTCCGGTTGTCTATGTTTGTGGTATCCCCGCAGCGGTCGGTCGGGTAGCCGAGCTGAAAGTTTCCCCGAAACCTATTAAAAAAAAACTTTTGGGGGCGGACCGGAATAGGAGGGATGCAAAGCGCAAAGGCGGAGGATTGACAAGAAGCGATGCTATTTCAAGCTCTGGGGGTCCGCCGACGAGGGTTAAGAGAATGAAGGAAAATAAAAACGAAGGAAGAAGTCCTAGCAAAGACGCGAAAGGTAACGTCAAATGATGTTTGGGGTTGGATTTGTTGAGCCACAGCCTCGTCTGTGCGGTGTGTCCTTTTCCGGCCTGGGCTCTTTCTTCAACTTTTGGCCTGGTTGGTAGGTTCGTGTGCGCCTGCTGTGTTCGATGATGTTTCGACAGCCTGTTGGAGCTGCGCCGGAGCCGGCGCGAAAACACCTCGGATGGTTAGTCGTGATAATACTAGAGGCACCTGGGCGGGTACTAGCTACCCGGTTCAAAGACGAGCGAGCGACAGAATGCAGACGATATGTGAAGATCATGAAAGAAGGATGAAAAAGAGTATGGGTGTGCAAACATATGTGAAAAAGCTGGAGACCCAAGACTTGGATCTCCTCCTGCTGCTGGCACCGCCAATGCTCATGGGTTGGCTGTGAGACAAGCCCAGTAATGCGGCTGAGCCACTGCGCTACACGCCTGTGACAGATCCAATGAGAAGAAGAGCAGCGAAACCACGGCCCCCAATCCAATCATTTTCTCAATTTCCCCAATCGACTGCCTGCTAGCGTCCCCGTCCTCTCCCCGTCCTTTCGTACTCCCGCGGTCCCGTGCAGCTGCTTGCCACTTGGGGCCACATCAGAAGTTGGCGGGAGTCGGGGCTAGACGCCCCAGCACGCGGGCCCCAAACATCTCACGATGCCAGGAGCGTCAGTGCCAGCATCCGTAGCCTGTGGCTGTGCGTTTGGATCCATGCCTCAAGCTGCAGCTTTATTGCTTGCACTTCCAATTACGGCCTCGCAGCATGGGCCCAGATTTCCCAACCCAAAAGTTGGGCAGAAGTACGGATATGAAGTCGCCGTATAGATTCAGGCTGCTATTGAGCCAAAAATAAAATAAAATGCATGAGTGATTTGGACTGTTGGGCTTTTCCCTAGCATATGGGCTCGGTCCTGCATCGACGTGCCTCCGCTCAAAACTCAAGCTAACTGAGAGGCACGGTGAAGGTCTCTCCGAAGAGACGCCCAAGTTAGCCTACACACACACACACAGAGAGAGAGAGAGAGACAAGCTTCAATACCTAGGTACATAAACAAACTTTCCCCATCACCACATCACACTATCCAGGGAATTGAATGGGGAGCTAAAAAAGGCGAAGGGGGTTTGATGCGCCAAGTAGTGTTTGCCACCACCAATATACTGCTTCAGTTGAATTCTTCCTTCTTGTAGGGTATAAACCATTCTATGAACATTCTATGACCAACCCCATGTATGAAACCAGGGCGATAGATGTCACTCTTCAAGAGTCTCATCGCCAGGTCGCCTTTATAATCTATCAACCAAACAAAAAATTAGTTTCCCACGCCGGAATATAATCGCGTGCTGAATGCTATCGCCATCTTTGCACCTTAATTTTAAGGTGTGGCACCGCTTCGCCTTGGAAAATCTCATCCAGTTAGTCCAGTCCAGCCATCCGCCTAGAGCCTCCTTTTTCAACGGCAGACCCCGTCTCTCTCCTAAACTTCCCATGTCCCACGGTTCTTTTTGGGTCTTCCATGGAATAGATGCCGCCGCGATTCGCTGTTCTGGCTGATTTGCCTTTCGAGTTCTCGGTCCCTCTCTTCCTGTTGCCTCAGTTGCTCAACCGTGTTGTGCGAGTGAACTGAAGCCCCGCGGTTGACATTGTCCGCCCGTCGGAATTCGAACACGTCCTGGAAGTCTGTTCCCGTGTTGTGTTGGCCCATATATGAGGCATGCGAGTCGGCCCTGTTCCTCAGAACACTAGAGCTATGTGAAGGAACTTTTTGAGCGACTCCAGAGGCGATGCCTGAAGATCCAATAGCTCCGTTAGAGTCACCGGGATGCTCCTCCGGTATCGAATGGATTGTCGGTCCCGTTGGAACCGGCCCGGAGGCGGCAACTTCGGAAGACCGGTACGTGGGAGGAGAAACTTGGGTCCAGTAGAAGGGATACTGCGGGTTTCCGCCCGGCTGCTGGCGGCGGGGACCTTCGATGCCGAGGTTATGCATTTCGTACATGAGTTGCGACACAAACTTGTTGTGCCTGTTGAGACGGATCAACTCGTTCTGGAAGCTCGATTTGTGGAAGAATATGAAGTTCATGGTGAACGAGTAAACTTCGTCGATGGACTTAACTTCGGTGATGATCTTGCTCTGGTAGTCACGCTTGTTTTCCTCGACAAACATGAGCATGCGTTCCTTGAGTTGTTCGATCAAGTCTGGCGCAGTGCCGAAACGCATCACGAGAGGTATGGGATCTGCGAGGCCACTACTCCTCTGGTGGTTCAAGATGAAAAGACTGTTGAGAACCGAGTTCGGTGCCTGAACAATGTGTCCTTCGAGCTTCTTAAATGCAGTGAAGAGCAGGTGGATCTCGGTCACATAGTAGTCGTCGCCGGTAAGAGTTGTTCCCGTGTTTCCGTAAATGGTGACACGATCACCAACATCGTAGGGGTGCTTTACGAAGACGAAAATGACGCTCTGCAGGAATTCCTGGGCCGTGGATTGCAGCACCCACGCAAGACCGAGAACAGCAGTTCCAGCAGACGCAAGGGCGGAGGCGGCAGAGCCAGAGATGATGCTGACAAAGACAATGATGGTGATAATGATGCAAATGGTCAAGAACACATTGTCCAGCTTCTTGATAACGGAGTCGAGATCCTTGACATTGGCAGCGATCGCCTTCTTCTCGCGATGGATTTCGTCGCACGTCCCTTCCAGTTCAGCCATAGTGAGGTCGCCGTTAAGATCTCGGTCGAGAAGGTTGAAGCACGCATCCGCCTCCTCCTGGGCCTCGAAAGCAAGCTCCATGTTCTTCAAGGTGATCACTTCTGAATCGCCGTCATGGAGCGACCGGAAGATAAGGCGGGCCAGAGTCTGGGCGGATTCGGTAGTCTTGATCATTTCAAGAACAACCTTTCGAGGGTGATTGACTTTGAATTTCCGCCCCGTGAAGTCGCCCGCCATGCGATTGACCACGTTTCCGACCCCGGATACCACGTTTCGGGCATTATTCTGCAGCGCACGCAGTGGCGTTCTCGCACCGGACCCCGGATCGCCTCCTGCTGCCTCCCAGATGCTATCCTCACAGTTGATCTTAGTCTTTGAGTGCTCGTAAAGCTTAACCAGATAGGCAAGGGCAATCTTATGGTCCTCAATGCGTTTGGCGTAGGTACGCTGGTGGAAAGACACCGCGATCCACTGCATTAGAATCTTTTCCACAAAGTTCATCGCGGCGAGCGAGAAGCAAGCAATGATGATCTTTTGGACAACATTGATCCACGTAATATCGGTCAACTCGCCGTCTTTGAGGGCCGGGTTAGGGGCTCTGTGGTTGTTGACTATGGGCAGGAACGAAATGAGGACGGCGAGCAACCAGAAAAATATGGCGGTCGGAAGTTCCAGTTGATGGCCGATATCCTTCCAGTTCTTGCCGTTGGTTGAACCCAACACACTGGCAAGTATCTTAAAGATGTAAGGGATGATGGCAGTAACAATCCTCGCAGCCCAGAGCGAAAGCCAGACGGTTTCCAGCCAGATGCCAAACCACCTTAGCTTGACACCACCAGTGCCTCCGATGGGGGCTTTTCCATCGTCAAAGACGTAGATACTGAGGAGGATTGGGATGAGGAGGATGAGGGCCACCGGAAGCAAGTAGAGGAAGTAGCGAACAAATCTGGGAAACTTCTTAAGCTTCAACCAGATCCTGTTAAGGAAATTGGGCTCGTCGACAGGTTGGGTGACCTTGTCCTCATCCTCCCTTGGATTGAAGGTGTCTTCGGGTTCCCTCTGGTGTCGACGGGACGTCTGCTTCTCTAGATCATGCTCCCTATTAGACACGAGCTGTTCGGCTCTAAGCAATTCTAAGTCGTCGTTTAACCTCGACACTTGTTCCTTAGACGAGTCGCGCGGCGATAGTGAGTTCTGCAGTTCCAAATCCGGAGCAAGCGTGGAGACAGTGCCCTTTTCGTCAAACTCCCTCTCCCGGTCTCTATCGCTGTCGCGTCCCTCTCGGGGATCGTGTGGTGTGAGAGATGCCATATTGGACTGACTGCGGCCGGCGTCGAAGGTGAAAAACGAGGGTTGGGCAGAGTTGGTTTCCAGTGACACCGAAATGCTCTCGAGGGGTCACAGTATCCTGTTGATTCTTATGACGGGTGGATGGGTGTGGTTGTAGGTTGGTTTTCAGTGTTTGAAGAAAAGATGAGAAGCAAGTACAGTGGGTTTTGAATAGCGTGATTGACGACGGACTGAAGGTGGTAGTGGTGGGTGGGCTTTCTTGATAAGGAAGATGGGTAGGTTGTGGATCCCTCCAAGCTGGTACCCTTGCTGTTGCTTTTAAGGGTGCAGCGATGTACCAATTCTCCGAGGGTTTGGGCAGGTGGCAGAGGCGGAATGAGTTGATGAATTGAATGGACAAAAAAAAAAAAGGCCGATGTTGAATTACAAGAAAGCACTAGGGGGGAAACGAACGACTAGGTTGAGGAGCAATTGAATGGTGGACTTGAGTGAAGATATGGATCCTCGTGGAACAGGAATGACGCGCCTCTTAAGGTTGGTGAGATCTTGGTCGGACCCTGGAGCCCGCAAATACACAGTGAGAGGCAGACGCCATTCTCGCACTGTACAACAGTATACGGCGGACGCAGGCACTGATCCAAACCGATGCGGAACTAGCAAGCACGGGTGCTGGATAACTGGGCAGCACCGGCCAATGGCTGCGCCCTGCCGCCTGGCCCCACTTTTCACCCTATCTGCCTTTTTTTTTTTTTTTTTTTTTGCCCACAACGTCCTCTCACCCTATACATCTTCCTCCATTAACATTCGCGTCTTGGCTCGTCGAAACTGTCGGGAAATAGACGGACTGTACCGTCACGGTACACCTCTAATGAACTTGCAATTGACACCCAAATTATTCACAACCGAGCCAACCAATGTTGGATCTCACAGTGAACGTCGGAAGGGCAAACAACTCGAACTTCGCTATTTAATTTCGAGTCCTTGTCCCTATATGTATAATTGTTGACTATAACCTGCGGCGGCATTATTCAAGGCGATGAAGGGAGAAGAGCAAACTGATGCCGGACGTCAAACCGCATATCGTCGTTTTCACCTTTCAGCCCCACCAACGTGCTGTGTCCATGCTAGTAAACAGATAACTTTGTATGTGACAACACTTGCTTCGCGGCTTGCCAGCTTTGAAAGGTTAAAATATTTTGTACTATAATCTCATCAACCGGGCCATGACACAGCACGGGCCCTTGGAGGTGCATATCCTGGCCCAAGCGCCTGGTGCTGCATTTTGCACTCAGCATCCACCCATCCTTGGATGTTGCCGTTGTCGATCCCTTCCAAGCAGGGCAATCTCTTCCAGCTTCAGTGCCAAGCAGCCGGGTTTTCAACCCCCGCCGCGTCGCATGTTGAAATTGTGGGAAAGCTTTCGTCTCCTTTCTTCTCTGATTGACCTCAAAGTTGGGAGGCTGACGTCATGCCATAACCCGTCCTCATCTCCACTAGGCACAAAGAATCAAGACTTGGAAACTTGGCAGTTTTCCTCCTGCGACGACCACGACCCGAAGGCAGAGGAACAAAGGACAAGGTTGCCGTCCATCCTTAGAGCTTATTGTTCCTCCCCCTTCCATTCGGCCCACTGCTGGGCATATACATAGTATAGTACAGGGAAATAGCTTAGCCATCAACTCAACCTACACCCTATCAGCGTTCAGCGACAGCATCGCCGGTTATCTGTCTCGTTCCCCCTGGATGGGACGGCTGGCAAGCTGGATCGATCACAAGTGATCTGGAAATCAGGAGGGCTGGCAAGCTCGCGGGCAGGGACAGGTATCGCATCTCACCCGTTACGGAGTACATACTATGTACAAATTGCGAGTTTGTAACATAATAGGACCCTAGTTGTGCGCGCCCGATTGTCAGGGAGATATGACCCCCAATTTTTTAACCGCCAGACCAGGCTCACTGCCACCGTCCATCACGAAAAGCTTACCGCGGTAGTGTTCTCAACCTGTTCACGGTGCCCTCCTCATGCGAAACATGCCGGCAGCAAGCGGGTAAAAGCAGAGCTGAGGTTGGAAAGCTCCATGCACAGAATCTTCTTCCTCATTGCCACCCGCGTCAAAAACGGTGTCAGGGGTATCCACCTTCACATGCAAGGCACAGGCTATGCAATGTGGCTAGCAATCCCTCGCATTGGCCGACGAAGCCGCACGGAGGCGCCATCGTTGTACCCACTTCCAATCTATCTTTGGACTCTTCAAAGCTTGACTGGCTATTTCGCACAGTCCACAGTCCCCGTCTACGGCCTTCTCAAAGCGCTCCGGATCAGTGAGCAATACCCGTGCCACGCCCCCACAACTGCGGGGTCGGGTTTCAATTCTTTCACCCACCCGCCTTGTGGGTGCTCGCCA
>JAKWBI020000673.1:0-24735 GCA_022664585.2 Zalerion maritima | reverse complement strand
CAATCTCAAACCAACTTCATAAAAAACAAATCTAAAAATAACATTATTACAAAAAAAATAAAAAAAAAAAAAAAAAAAAAAAAAAAAAAAAAAAAAAAAAAAGCCTTTACCGAAGTTGGTTTCTTTCTTTCCCCGGTGGACCCGATATTCAATGTGGGCGCGGAGGGGGGCTTACGGCATGTCGTCGCGGTGAGAAGAGAGGTTATTATTACCAGGGCCAGTCAGTATGTGCCCGCAGCACATGGTTCTGGAGAGAAGACTCGCGACGGGGCGTGGGTGCCAGGAATGGTATATTCGGGAGTATGGGAGAAAGTGGGAGCACCACCGTGCGACGATGATGGCATTCGTGGTTTCTTTCCGGCGAAAACGGCTTTACCGTTACAACCTTGGTGTATACTTACAGCCGAATGTACACGTAATACTCGCAACCTTCAGTAAACGCAAGATATATATACATATTTCTCTACAATGTATTTTTGGAGATGGCCCCGAAGCTGTGGGAGGACGCCTAAGATCAGAATCGACCTCTCTTGATCCATACCAAAATCAGTCCTTGAGCGCCTGTGAGCAAACCCATTCGATGAGATGGCGGGGCCGTTCCCTCTATTCCACCACGCAACCTTCTTCATTCTTCATCCTCGATGCTCATCACCCTCATCCATCTCCACCCCCGCCCCATTGACTTCCTCAAGTCATCCTTCGCCTATACACCCCACTCATCCAACTTGCCCTCAGCACGGCAAGCCCAAACGCCATGCCTAGACTATCCCTCACAAGACTCACCTTGCTCCCCCCAACCTCGTGCCAATGAATAGGCACCTCCGCAACCTTGATTCCGGGGCTCTGCCCTATGACCACTCCTCCAGTGCCTAGGATCGGCGAGTCGGGCGCAGACTCGGCAAGCATGAGCATCTCGATGTCGAAAATCCATCCCTCTACGTGCATGTACGGTACGATGTGCGGTAAGGCGGCTCGGGAGAAGAGCTTGAACCCGCATTGCGTATCCCTGATTCTCGACGTTGCTGGTGGGGTGAGGATGGTGAGGACTAGGTGGAAAGATCTCATGAGGAAATTTCGAAGCGCCGAACGCTGATTGAAGGGAGGGATTAGGGGCCTCCTGTTAGTACTCGAACTTGGTTTCTGGGATTCGGTGGAACAAGTGGAAGAGAATGGTATGTTAAAGAAAGGAAGAGAAGGGCCAAGGGAACGGTAATAAATCCGCCGGGGAACGGACACATTAGCCTCTCTGGTAGCAGAAGAAATTGGTTTCGACTTTACCTTCACAACAGCCTCGCTCTCCACCATGTGCGCGCGACTACCGATCGCGACGCCTCTGTGGCTTCCATCCACCACCTCTTCTAGGCCCTCGAGTAGATTCCCAAGGTCCGAAAACTTGCTCGCCCCGTCCGCGTCAGCAAAGACTACGTATTCCCCCCTAACGTGCCTCAAGCCATGCGCAACACCCCCGCCCTTCCCTCGGTTCTTCTCTAGCGTAATCACCCTAACAATATCGTGAAGATTGTTCTTCTCCGCAAACTCGAGCGCCACCTCGACAGTCCTATCCTTGCTCCCGTCGTTCACGATAATAATCTCGTACCCACTTGTCCCCTCCTGGGGCCTATTCAGCATATGCGCGTGCCGATGGGGGCTTACCGGGCTCCTTCCCCTGGACACCGGACTCGATGGCACTAGCTTCTCGCTACCCCCCTGCACCACAACCACTACGGGTGTCGAGTGTCCCGTACGTGGGGAGAGAAGGCCATTTTTCGTCTCTGGCCGCCCAAACGCCTCGTCTAGATACTGCACCGCTTCCTCGAGCATGCTAGTTATCCTCTCCTCTTCGTTGTATGCGGGCACCACGACGGACATGGCGACCTCGGCGGGCTCGACGACGCCGGTGTCCGTGATATCGAAGCCCTTCGCGAGCTCGAGCTTCTTTCTTTCCGCTAGCCATCGGTCGTACCAGCAAGGGAGCTGGCGTGTCGCCTGGCCGCCATCGGGGGTCGTTGTCACGTACGTCTTTTCTGAGGGAAACGGCAGACGTGGCTTCGGTGCTATGTGATGGAGGAAGACGTAGAGCTGTTATTCCCAGCAGGAAGGTGCATCGTCAGTATTTAGAGAGCCTAGCTGCCACGGTAGATTTGGCAGGCTCGGGGGGAAGGAGCTAGCGGGGAATCGGTTCCTTACCACGAGGAATGCGACGAGACAAAAGACCACGAAGAGAGGAAACAATATGTAGAAGGGTGTCGTCTTGATGATCAGATAGATCGGCCAGAGAACCTGCTCCGGCAGGGCTAGTGCGCGTCCTATGAGCGTCATCGTGTCTTCTTGTTTGGTGTCCCGAAGTTCAGGGAGGTGGTAGTGGTGGATGCTGAGTCGTGGGAAGCTTGCTCAATTGGTGTTGTCGCAACGCGAAAGGCACGGAGCCAACTCGGACATCGGTGTGCATGTGGCTGAGAGGTATGTGGGGAGGAACAGGAAGTGAGAGTTGGTTGCGACGCAGTCAATTGGGCGGCCTAGTGACCTCAACGGGGACGAAGAATAATGAAATTATCAAAAGAAGACAATTGGCGAGCTGGGAGAAGGTTAAGAGAATGAAACACGGAGTTATGCATGAGAAAAGGCTATAGAAAGTCAAAAGTTGTCGACGTGGATCCTAAACGGCAGGAGAGGCTCACATGAGGCTCGCTACGTAAGACCACGGTGCATTTTTTTCTAGGGGTGTTCTAGAAGACACGCAATGCCAGCTAATCGGGGAGCTGGGGAAAGTGCCAGGGGGTACGTTTGGCCCCCATGCAGTCACTGCAGCATCAATGCAACAGGGCAGGAGCCCTGGGCAGACAAGAATTCGCCCAATATCATGGATTCGATGGTTTTACAGCATGTGGTTCGTCTATTTCATCGGCTTTATGGATCTATAATAAATAATTAGGTGTCTTTGGTATCGTCATCTAGAGGCGTGCTAGCCATCATCCATGACAACACATTAATCTAGCAGCTGCTGCCCCTCTTTCCCCAAGAGGGGACACTATTATATACACATAGAAGCATTTGCGAGTATGTTCATAAAATCGTGGCATCACATAGCCACCTGACCTTCATGCCGCCTGGGTTGTCTTCTAGGCTCACTTCAGCTCTCTCCATAGGACGGGAAGGAAAACGACGGACGCCCTCCAAAGGATCTGAACTGCATGAACCAACACGATTGGAAACATCAAAACCCCAACCGGACCGGACATGGTCTCGCATGCGCTGATCCAGATGGCCAGGAATGCGACACTGAAGAAGTGATATGCCAGAACCATGGGCTGGTGGATGAGGCCGCCCAGGAGACCCATCGGCTCATCCGTGAGGCCCCGCTGGAAGTATCCAAAGCAGCCCTTCTGTAGTGCCGCAAGCTGCCAGTTACCCACGGCAGAAAACAAGCTGTACAGGGCTTGGGCGAGCACGTTGATGATGGAGCTGAAGGACTTTCTCCTCCAATAAAACTCAGCCACCGCCTTCTCCACCGCCGCGTCGTCAGTCAATACCGGTACCCTGGACGGCCTTAGCACGTCGGCGAGGATCACCACGTCATTGAACGCCACAGTCATGCCTCCTCCCGTAAGCGGGTGGCGCATATTGAAAGCATCGCCGAGGATGAGCATGCCCTTTTGATGCTGCTTCTCGGCCGGGAGCCAACTGTTGGGCATGGACTTTGGTATCTTGTTGTCCCGGTCCAAAGCTGTCTGCATCGACGGCTTCACACTCTCCGGCAAGGTGGGGAGGACCGTGTTCTGGATGTATCCTCTTACCCCTCCGGCAGCAACGCTTGCTTGCGGCAGGTCTATGGGCACGTCGATGAGCACACGAGTCTCATGGCTGCCGATCTGGTACAGCAGAACAGGTGAAGGTGCCTTGCCAATGACCACAGTTCCATATCCTTGCTCCGGGAGTTTGCAGTCGATTAACTCGAGCGCGTAGAACTTGGACTTGACCATGGCGGTAGACCCGAGGTATTGCTGCCTGAACTTGCTGGCATAGCCGTCGGCGATTATTGTCAATGTTCCGAAAAAGTAGTCGGGGTCCTTCTTGCCAGTCTCCTTGTTTGTCGTTTTGGACTCGACTCCGAGGATACGGGGGGAATTCTCGCCGCGGATGGTGGCCATGACTTCCGTCTCGACCACTGTGATGTTTGGTTCGGCCATGCACGCGCGGCGGAGATTCATGATGAAGCGTCCGTGGTGGAAAGCACAGCCCTCGGGCCTCTTCGCGGTGTCGTCCTTGGGTTTTCCTGGAGTGACCTTGCCGGTGGTATCGTCGACGGCGGGGTAGGGAATGGCCACATTGTCGCCGTGGTAAATGACATTATATCCGTAGCAAGGAATTGCATCAATGCCTTTGAGACACTTCCCCAGTCCCAGCTTCTTGAGAGCAGCGACGCCGCCTGGCTGCAGGAGCTCGCCGACAATGCGATCGGGTTCTTTCATCCATCTTTCGAGGAGAAGAACGCTGCGGCCCTGCTTTGCCATAGCAAACGCAACAGCGCAGCCAAACACACCGGCGCCTACTACGACCACGTCGGCCTCATGATATTTGGCCCGTCGCTCGGCCCGAAGTTCGGTCGTGGAGGTGACGCTGTTCATGATGAATTGTGGGGAATTTGGTAAGTGCCGGCGAATTTGAACTTCGTATTTCGAACCGAACGGCAGGGAAGACTGAAAATCCGCAACGGCAGAAAAGGGGTGCGGAAGAGGGTCGGTGACGATATTAGCGGACGATTTCCCGGCCCAATTAGTAGACGAGCAAGCAAGAAGAGACAAGCCAGAAAAAATTACGGTCACCGCATTGCCACCATTACAAACATGGGATTGGAAGGAATTGAAAGGCGGGAGAGAAAGATTGGGCAAACCAAAAAGACTGAGGGAGTATTAGAGAAATATGAAGAAGTTGGGCCTTGGAAGGGGAAGCCGTGAAAGGACGGGCTTGGGTGGTGGTGTTGAAGCAGCAATTTAGGGTGGTTGTGCTGCCTGTCCAGCGATGCAGGGAAAATGGTCTTACTGCGGCAATCACCGCTGGTGGGTAGCCAATCAAAATGCACCAATTCCGCTGTCAATTGACCGCCAGAATCACATGTCGTTCGATTCTAAAATAACGTTGAAGAGTATTGCAAATGGTTGTCTATTCGAATATCCACACTGCTATGGAGTATAGATCTTGGCATCTTAGTCCCAAAAACCCACCATATGCGACAATTGAAGGCAGTTGCATTCATATACATTCATTCTACATGTCACGTAGCCCAAGAAGTAACAACCCACTCATTGTACCGACATATATACTTCCCCCCCCCTTTCTCGAGAAGCGTCGGAACTATACGGAAGACCATCGCCTTCTTAGGACGCAAAGGCGGCAGAAAATGGTACCATCTTGTTGTGCCATCCCCTCGGGGCTGACTGCGTTGGCTCCACACCCATCACCCAGATCGTCGGAGAGTGCAACTCTTGTTGTGGGGCAGCACGATACACAGACGGTCAAGAAAAGGTCTCTATTCGCCAAATCGCACACAGCAGTATAAGGTGTAAAGTTCTATTCTATCTAGGTATCCCTTCAATACTTCTGACGTACTTCCGAACCATTGTAAATGTCCCGCCGTCTTGTTTTGTCATGTTCTGTATGCTTTGGTATATGATGGACAGATCCTAGCCAGGAGGAGACAGCAGATCCGGGTCATAATGTTAACATGCCACCAGCACTGACAGCGCCAAGCTGCTCTACTCTACTATATACAGCTCGGCATGTGAAAAAAATGCTGCACCTAGGACGTGTCACCCATCCAGGTAAAACAACGTAGCGCCTCTCTAAATGCTAATCAAGAAGAACTTACATGGCGTGGGCGGCTGCCGCTGCCGGTTTCACCACGTTATGCGTCTCTACCTCCTGATGTGGTATCGTCGCTCGATGTCGCAATGGAAACCTGGCGCTTATTGTTCTTGTACGCCTCGTAGGAGCCAAAACGTCATCCGTCCGGCTTGCAACTGCCGCTTCACGGAGTGGCACGGTGTTTTGTGGCTCACCGTTGGAATGGGCTGGAGCGATATCATCCAGAGTATTAGAGCCGAGGTCGGATCCGTCGTCAGCCTTCTCCAACACAGACAGAGAGCCGGTACTCTCTGACTGGCTAGTCCCTAGCAAGATGGAGCCAACCGCCGCCTCCTCTTGGGCCAACAATTTCACGGCTGCTAGTGAATCCAGGGCTGAACAACTGGGTGCTAGGGTAGGGGATGCTACTAGTGTGAACTGAGTGCTTGGCAGCGAAAAAATAGGCTGGTCAATTTCTGCTGACCGGGCCGCATCTGCCATGATCTGGACCACTTTCTTTTCCACGATCCCATCCCATTTAGGCGTTTTGGCCCTGTGGGCTCGGAAGAATCTGATCATGGTGCTAACCAGCTGGATCAATTCGCTTCGATTGCCATCCTGCATGCATTCGTCGCCCGTCAGTCCCAATAGCTTGAACCGCACACGACGGAGACTCTTCAAGCAAAAGATCTCCGCCTTGTATGACTGGTCCTTCACCGATTGGAAAAGCGACCGCAGTGACCCTTTTCGACCTGTCATTGCAAAGGCCTCCATCAAGATGGAGAAATGGTGTTTGGTGGTTGCCACCCCCTCAGACTCATCCATGCGCATAGCAACTTGGCAGAAGCGAATGGCATCCTCATATCTCCCATGCTTGAGAAATCGGTACGAGCCCAAAATGAAGGCGTTTGAGGATAGATCGATGTTTTGCAGAGTCCGTAGGTTGTCTACAATGCGAAGAAACTCTTGTACTGGATCGACAAGAGGCGGTAGGGCATCAAGATGGGCCGCTAGTATGGGCATCAGTGACGGCCCAATGTTCTGCCCCCGGCGCTGGGCATCCCTGAGCAAAGATAGAGCTCCCGTCGGATCACCGTGTTCGTCGAGGATGGAGGCCCTGATCGCCTCGCGCAGGCAGGAACCGGAACGATCAATTTCTTGGACGGCATGGATATCACCGTATATCTCGAGGGCCGTTCGTGGAGCCCCTCGACGGACTGCGGCGACCATCGCCCGGCACACGGCTCTTTCATTCCCCATCTCGACAGGCTCGATGGCATGGCGCAGAGCACCAACCTTGAAGGCTTTCGACCGTGCCGCTGCATCCTGAATAATATTTAGATACGCTCTGCGATCAAAATTTGGGTTTAGTTTCTGCATCTTTTTGGCGAGGGACAGCGTTTTCGTGTATGCGTATCCCCATTGTCGACATGATGATAGGATGGCGGTGAGGAAGGCTGTGTTACTCGCAAACCCTCGAGAGGCACAGAAGGCAAGCCAATCGATAAGTCCCGTAACATCGTGCTTCATGGCATATCTCTTGGCGAGAACGGTTACGAGGTACTTGTCAACGGGGATTTCCAAGTTGCCGAGGAAGAACTTGACGAAGCCAACGGTCTCTTCGAGGGTGTGTGACTTTGCGTACTCTTTGACTACCGGAGGAACTGCCCGAGAAATGATGGCGAATAATCGCGTTTGCGGCACATTGGCACGCTTTGCTTCACGAACCATCTCGGAGAAAATATCCCGGGTGTGCTGCCATTTTCCATTGACAGCATGATGTAATGCAAGCGTCCCCATAATCGGGAGTTGGTCTACGGCTCGCCCAGACGTTCGCTGATACTCGCTGAGCATGACCTCCGCATCACTGGCTTCGCCGGCGGCGAATGCGATTTGAATCATGGCTCGGGTTGGTATTGGGGAAGACAGACGATGGCAAAGGGGCATCAAATCCTCAAAATAATCTCTCGTTTTCGAATAGTCGGCCGCAAATTTCCAATGAGATTCTAGCAGCTTGGCTATCCATGACGATTTCAGATCGTGGGCCCAGGGTGCCCCGACGAGAAATTCGATGATGGCCCCAGAGCGAAGCCCTTCGAGTTTGACAGCTGTATCCACAATCGACTGGACCTCTTTGACATACGGCAGGCTGTCCGGGTATAGCGAGTAGTGAGTTAGAAAGTGGTCCAACGCATCTAGGTAAGCACCGCGTTGGAGAAGCGACGATAGGTAGAGGTTTTGCAGCTCCCAAAAACGGGGGTCAGACCCAGTACAAGCCGTGACAAGTTTGCTGGCAAGACCATATATACCAATGTTAACCACCTGGGGGACCAACTTGAGCCCGAGTGACAGCGCATTCTCCATGTCAGACGGGGGGTCCAAGTGGAAGGCAGAAACATAGAAGTTGACGGCTCGGTCGACCGCTTTGGCATGGTTCTCTGCTTGGGATATTGGGGTCGAACATAGCGAGGTGATGTGATGGACAACAAGACGCTCGACGAAATTGGGTTCCGAGTCGGACACGCCCAACATGTCGGACCCGGTCACAAGCGACATGATCTGACCAGCTTCATGGACCCTTCCATTCTCCTCGAGTGCCTTAGCCAGCTGTATCACGTTTTCCAGCAGCGCCGTCTCCAGAATTGACCTCGTCATTGGCTTAGATAGGGTTTGCAAAGCAATGTCCCAGCCCTGGTTCCACTCCCGCTCGTCAGAAGTCAGTAAACCGGTGACTGTCGCAATGACGTGAACCATCTCTTTCGTAGCCACCTCGTACTTCCCCGGTCGATCGACGGCTCCTCTGATTGCTCTGGACAAAGGAGCTTTCCTGTGTCTCTCTGATAGGCGCTCCATCCCGGGCAAGTACTTGGCAAATGTCATGCGGTCGTACTGATATACCGGAACGGGGTACGTTGCTGTCGAAGAAGGGGCGTTTTCTGGCCCCCGTTCGAATGGCTTCTGGTGGCTGGGAGTTCCATTGTGTGGTGGAGGAGACGGCTGTTGACGGTTTTGTTTTTGTTTTGGTCGTTGTTCATGGTGAGAAGCTTGGCGAGTACGTGGATCGCAGCCCTGTGCTAGAGCTCCGTCAAAGAGTGTGGGATCCGGGACGAGACTTTCGCGCAGAGTGTTTGCCGTCTCCTGGTCAATGTTGCAGGCGGCGAGGGCACGGGCGATGGCCCTTTCGGTGCCACCTTCGCGGTAAATTGGAAGGGCCCTCAGTTTCCTCCCATTCTCGACCACACTCTGGACTGCATTTATGCGACGGCGACGGTCTTCTATGAGAACAGCAAGCGAACAGGACGTGCCGAGGAGGAGTCCCTGGAGAACCCGGAGGACAGCCTTCGGGGGAAGGGTCTGGGGCGTCGACATGCCGCTGTCATATCTGATGCCGCTACATTCGGAAGGGACGTAGGAATGGAATTATACCTTTGTTCCGGCGGCGCACTTCGATTGACTTGTGGGTGAGTTTGAGAGTTCAGCAGCCATCAGCCCACCTGAGAGGTCAGAGTGGCACCCAGTTGGCAGAGTGGGGCGTGTACAGCCGCCAGCGTTTAGCTTTGCGGAAATCAGCAGTCTTGATTTACGGTGGGAGCGGATTGATGCATGAAAGTGGCTAGCAGTCTCGTCTATATGCATATAGGCGTGCTCAACTATGGCCGTACAGTCAAGCATTTTGCGAGCGCATGTTAGACCGATATTCATCGGTATTAGAGAGTGTTGTGGAAGTGAGTAAGGTTTGTTCCAAGTCTATTCTCCTCGTCACACCAAGATCCAGAAACATAGAAGAAAAGAAGCAGAAGGCTTCATGCCCGCCAAAACGCCTCCCAAGGTCAAGGTATCATGGTGAGGAACAACAAATGTACACTAGCTCTACAAACCAATGCACCACATCAGCCCAGATCTATGCATCTATATATGTACCAGCCTTCATCGCACTCTTTTTGATATACATCCATCCAGTCCTAGAGCCCATTTCCCGTTCCCGACCGTCTATAATGCTTCCTCCGACTTCGGTGGAAGCCATACTTCCAGTCTCTTCAAGATCGTCTGGTACAAGAACAGCATGCACCCGCTCTGTATGCTTGTCCATACGTATCGGGGCCCAACCCCTCTGAACCAACCCCCCACCCCTTCTGTTCGGTAAATCAGCCTCAGTCCTGTCCACACGGATGATGTTTCCAGTATGATGGCCCCGGGGCGTGGAAGGTGTGTCGAGGGACTTGATGTTGAGATAAGTCGCGTCTGGTGGGGCTTGCTGGAGCTGGACATGGCTGAGGTGGAAGACACATGGGCTTCGCATGGCTTCAACGTTGACGCCTTGGCTACCGAGCCAGAGCCACTGCTATCTACCCCGACCTCAGGGTGCAATTGAGTCTGAAGTCGTGTTTTAACAACATCGAGAGGACATGTTATCACGCCCGCCAATCCTCCGGCTGCCGCTCCTGTCAGTATCTCGAGTTTGATGCCGATCTCCTTGCTTTGCCGCCACTGTTTTGCCCACCACTGGAACTGTTCGTAAAACATAAATTGCAGGGCCGAGAAAGGCACGTCACGATAAAGTGTTGCTTTGTAGCCGTGAAAGAGAGCCGAAAATCCTTCCTTTCGTATTATGGTCTTCGTCGCGTCAATTGTCCCACGGTAGTTGTAGCCCGAGCTAAAGTGAGGGTTGTTGTGTCGGCCCTGGAGCTGAAGTCTCGTCTTTAGAACCTCGGATGGCACGTATACAACCGAAGCGGCAACGTCGCCGATTACGCCTGCCGTGAAGTAGGATATGTGGGCCTGGATGCCGTAGTCGAGCATGTGACGTTTGCTGAGTTCGTAGGAGCCGAAAAACACGACGGTACCGGGGAAAGACCCCAGCATCGCCGGAAGCCAGCCTCCGTAGAGACCGCGACGGACGCCCTCCTGTCTCCATATTGTGTAGTACGACGAGCCTAGCGTGTTGTATTTCGGTGGCATGTGAGGATCGCCTTGCTGCCTTGTCTTGACAGTGTCGAGAGAATGCATCAAAAAGTCGCCTGTGGTGCCTCCGAGACCTCCAGCGATCATGGAGTGGATGTAAGGCGGACGCCTCTCCCAGTCTCCATCTTCGGGGCTCATAATATGGCCGTGCGATTGCGTCTAAGTATTAATGTCCGACGAGTGAAAAGTAGATTGTTCTGGCTCATCATTGACAAGAGATACAATGACCTAAGATGCTTTCCGGGGCGGCGACGGAGGCGGTTGGATTGGTTCGACACGTCAGTCGGCTGGGACGGAAACCAGATCGGGTTTGAGTACGAAAGTGGGAGAGCAACTGGCGCTGCCTAGCAGAAAGACCGGAGAGTGGTTGTTTAAGCGACAGGAGGGACGAGGGAGCCGATATGGCCTCCCTTGGGTTTGGTGTTGGCAGTATTTGCAAAGAACAGACCGCCTCCAACTCACATATGTTGGTGGGTGCCGAGACTGTGCGGCCGGCATTGCTTACTGCGATCCATAAAATTTTTGCCCTTCCCTCCTGCCGCCCCTCCACATGTCGTGTGCCGGGAGCGGAACCCATTCATCGAAAAATGACGACATTCTTACTCAGCAACACGAAGTATCTTCGCGGGCACCATGTACCCCGCTTTTCCTGATATTGCATTAATGAAGCACGCCTCTCATATTCCCTTGAATGGTTCTAAGGAATTGTGATATTTGCATCTCCATTCATTGTATCTCAGAAATACGACCCAAAATATACGTCTCTCAACCAAGAGTCACTCTTTAAGTCCCCAGACACCCACCCCGGATGGAGATATGAAAGGGAGCTCAAGGATCAGGGGGTTCGGGAAGCAGCTTTCCTGGGGCATATTTGCCGTCGCCTCCTGGGTCCCTGTCGCCATCTTGTTCAAAACTTCAATCGCTGACATCGTCACCATTACCGGCCCTTCAATGTATCCACTTTTTAACTCTAATCCAAACGCAAGTCTTGTGAGAGACCGGTGCCTTGTCATCAGGTATAACCCTCGCCAGAACTTAAGAAGAGGAATGGTTGTCACAATGTCGTGAGTTGAACAGAAAACCAAATATGGAAACGTTCCCCCAGAGCTCATACTCCTTCCATCGAACAGACAACCCCATGACCCGCAAAAATGGTCCGTCAAGAGGATAATAGCAGTGGAGGGAGACATTGTGAAAACCCGTCCGCCTTTCCCTCAAGACACAGTCGTTGTTCCAGCGGGCCATGTCTGGGTCGAAGGGGATGCAACTGAAAATAGCAGGGACAGTAATCACTTCGGGCCAGTCTCCACCAAGCTAATTGTCGGCCGTCTTACACATTTCCTCTACCCATTCGAAAAAGCCGGTAAAATTCGTTGGTGGCAACATTACCGACCAGGCGTGTACCGAACAGGAGGACGATGATTCAATAGTAACGATCTGTAAAGACGAACAGGAAGAGAGGGATATGCACCAAGCACCTAGACGCTGTTCAGCCCAAACAGTCAAGATATGTTGATTCCCTACATGCCCTGAGGTATTCTTTTTGTACTCCCCGCGCCGGCAATAAATTTAACAGCGCTTTTGCGCCGGAACTTTCTCGTTACCGGGTATCAATGCTGGGGCTTCTGTCTGGGCCGAAAGAAGAAAGGCTTCGTGGCTTCTACCATGCCCTGCCTAGTTCCTCAAGTCCAATTGTTTTCCACCTAGGCTCCTAGGATATGCCATGGACAGAATCAAGATGCCGCAAGAATGTCTATCGCTTGAAGACTAAATCTGACTGTCTAGACTAAGATGGTACGGGCTAGATGGTATCAGGGATGTTCTCATCGCTGTCGCTGACACTTTCATCGCCGCTAACCTCGGCGTTCTCCCGCTCACGCTTTTCCATCAAAGCCTGGAGCTCGGCATCATCGCTCTCCGTAACTGCCTTGGGCTCCATCTTGATGCCCAAAGCACCTCCTGCAGCCTCGATGCTAGTCCTGATGTCGACAATGGCCTCCTCCAGCCTTGCGATTCCAGTGTTCTTGTCCAGGCATGTGCTGGTGAGAACGTAAAGTGGTGGTGACACAAGCCGTACCTTGACTTGGTTGTCTTGGGTATTCCGCGCCTCGGCCGTTCGCAACGCAGCCTTGACGGCGTCGATTCCCTCGTACCCGAAACAAGTCACTTCAACATCGGCGCGCACCTTGGTCGGTTGAGGAGTCAAGCGTTTGCTTATGTACGACTTGAGCTCATCTGATACAGCCTCGCTCGGGAAGGTAATATCGTTCCACACATCAGGGTTTCTGCAGAGAAGTCGAGTCAGTTAGCGAGTGTTGCACGAAAATGATATATATATATATAGATATATATATCCGCAATATATTTAGGAGAACAAAAGAAAGTTGGCACAAGAATCTTACGTGATCGAAAGCTTGAAAGCGTCGATAGCATGACCGAATTTCTTGTTGAGAGGCCAGGCGATGGACTCGTTGAGGGTTTCGATAGGGGTGTCTGTCTTCTCTGCTACGTGCCTCATGATGGAGTGCACCATCTTCGACTTGTTGTAACGCTCCTCACATTTGACAATATCCTCGGGAGACACTCGGCGTTTGCTCAGATCGATGTAGCCCTTCTCCTTGTCGACCCGCAGCACTACAACTACTTCGTTGCGTCCTACTCGGATAAGTTTCTGGATACTTCTGATGCGTCGACGAGAAAGTTCCGAAAGCAAGATCATGCCGTCGATATTATCGTACTCGAGGAGTTTCACGTATGCACCCATGTCAGCGATCTAGAGGGATGGGAGACATCATCTTGTTAGCAGCGTCATTCCATTCCCCCATCCGAGGCGCCCAAGGTTTGTGTCTCGTTCGCCCTGCGGGGGGGTAACATGGAGCTCACCTGCTTGACGTTGACCATGACAAAGCTGTCAATCTCCGGATACTTCTCTTCGTAAAATCGGCAGTTGGTTAACGACATGCTGGGCAATTCGTATGGGGTCTACGATCTAGAAAAGTTGCTGGAATAAGAAAGGAAGGTTTCAGGCGCAGAGGCGCGCGGGCAGGCTTCGGCCAAGGGATCTTTCTAACGTGCTTGCTTTTCGTGTGTTCCAGGATTCGGTAGGAGACTTCCCGTAGAGAGAGAAGTCGAATGAGTGTAGAAGGCTATCTGAAAATATCTAGCCGTTTTGGCAGTAGACTTATGTGTGGGGGATGCTTGTTGGCAAAGGTGTGGTGAAGGTTAGTCGTCGTCGATGTTTCTCGTCATAAGAGTGACTCTTAATTTTTAGATGGTTATTTTAGCCAATTTTCTACACGGCAAACCTCCTGGTGGGGTTCATGTCGCCTGCTGGTGGCAGCTGTGGTTGCCGGGCTTCGTGTTTTATAGCCACAGTGAGAGGGGTGAGTGTGGCGTCTTGGCCGATAAGATGATAATGCAACAAGTCACGCTCGAGAACCGATAAGCCTCTGTTCCTAGTACTTCGGTACTGTGGTGCCCGTTATGGTTATTGGCATATGAAAGGATTTGACTGGAATTGGTCCGAGAATCTGCCATTAGCGTGCGTTACGGAGCACTAATAGGTTTTTCTCACTAGGAATTTGAAATTCTCCTTCGAGCTCAGGCGAAAGCTATTTTCAAGCTGTTTCTGCGGGCTTCTGGCATCGAATAAATCGCCAGAAGCTGCACATGTGGACCGCGGACAGGCTTACAAGACCATCCGGTCCCATGCCTTCCTTCAAAATGTCAACAACATCACCTTTCCAAAAATCCCGACTGCACCACCACACACTTCAACACCTCCAATATTTATCATCTTAACTCCCGCCATCCTGAAGGTTTATAATCACGAACCTTCAAGGCTAATCCCGAACCTCGGACCCACCTCTAGTTGGCTCTGTCACACCAAACGCGACTATCTGGCTTCTCTTGGATTTATCCACATGACACCCATGATACTCGGTCTGTCGACTTGTCGTGGCGGCAGCGTGTGCCGCACCCCTTAGCGGTTGAGCACAACAACGCGCCCAAATTCCCCGGGACCTTCTCTTGGCGCCTGTTGCGCTCGTATTCCAAGATGGATTCTAGCAGCGTCGAGACAGCCATCAAAGCTTCAAGCTCCGTCATCCAGGCCGTATCATCTGCAATGGCCGAGTCGTCCCCCGCCGGCGCCGCTGAGCTGAACGGCACTGCCAGCGAGGTGGCCGCAACTGCCGTCGAGTCGTCCAGCTGGCTTGGCTTGTTGGGAAAGCTTGTCTTGTTTTCCCTCCATTTCATCTCGACCATTCTGTATTGGGCCCTCAAACTAACAACAATCTCTACCCCCACGCTGTTGTTTACCATCTTTTCTACAAGCCTGACTGTCACTATGAATGCCACTACCTTGTAAGTATATTTCAAAGCCTCGTCTGTATCGTTCGGGCTGCTGACAAGTTCTCTCTAGGCTGCTAATCATAGCTGCCATGATGGGTGCCATAACTTGGTTCGTCAGATACAGATATCTCAACATGTATTCCCGTCTACCGCCCGAGCCACAACGCAAAGAGCCTGAGATTGATTTGTTTCCGGATACGCATGACGAAGGGACAAAAGCTGGCCTGTCCAGTTACTTGGACGAGTTTCTTAGTGCCATCAAGATATTCGGTTATCTTGAACGCCCCGTTTTCCACGAGTTGACTCGAAGCATGCAGACAAGAAAGCTGATCGCAGGAGAGACTTGGAACCTGGAGGAAGAAAAAGGCTTCTGCATAGTGGTGGATGGACTTGTTGAAATTTTCGTCAAATCCTCCAGAGATCGACAACCTACAGCCTCTAGTCGCCCATTTGCCGCGACGGCAGAGTCGTCCTTTAGCGAAGAAGACGACCATCCAGAGCCGGGGACGCAGAAGTACCAGCTACTCACCGAGGTTGGAAACGGGGTCCCGATGTCATCGCTATTCTCCATCATGTCGCTCTTCACCGAGGACATCAACCTTCGACGGCCAGATGATGACAATTCCGAGCCTCCCACTGCAGGTGGTGGAGTTGAACACCCTCGCTTCGCTACAAATCCTGACTACATGAGATCGGAAGAGGACCTCTCATTTCCGAGCTCCCCCCGTCGCGAGGATGGACCAGATCACTCGTCGGCACTGGTACCCATTTCAGCCAGCAGGAGGTTGCCTCCGTTCGCCTTGGACACATCTGGCCATCAGCATCATACTACCCGCCCTGTTCCAAAGCGGGCCTCAACATCATCTGTCCATCCCGATCTCATAGCAAGAGCAACTGTCGACACCACGATCGCCATAGTCCCAGCAAGTGCCTTCCGTCGCTTGATCAAGGTGTATCCGAAGGCCACAGCGCATGTCGTCCACGTAATCCTATCCCGCTTTCAACGGGTAACGCTAGCCACAGCCTACAACTATCTTGGGTTAAGTGGGGAAGTGCTTCAGACCGAGATGAGCATGATCAACTACACCATGTACCAGCTGCCAAACTTTCTGCGAGGAGACGCCCTAGAGCGTCTAAAGGAGAAGTTCAAGCGAGAGCTCGAGCGCATTGGCCGGGACGAAGGCGGAAAGGGGATCGCGCTTCACAATGCTGGCGCTGTTCGTCGCCAGAGGTCGAGCACGGGTCTCCGAAAGGAAGCCATGCTGCAAACAATGTCAAAGCAAAGACACAGCTCTGTTGTCGCATCGCCAATCGCCCCGCTGAAGGAGCGTTTCTCCATCGATACTCCGAGTCCGGGGGACCTCCTTTCCAACATCCAGATTTCCCGTGCTGGGGCTAACAAATCGCCGGCTTCTCAAATGAACCCATCCTCAGCAACCCAAGCGTTGCATACCCATGACGCACTCAAGAGGGATGGTGCTAGCCCTTTAGCCCAGCGGACATTCAACCCCTTCGCTACACCCACGCACGGTCGTGTATCTATCGACCCGCGAGAGTCTATAGACGAAGACAATACCTTCCGTGCCTGTATCCTGGAGTGTATTTTTAAGGCAATTGGCCTTGGTGGAGGCAGCTCTCCAAAAGACGTCGAGTCCAAGGAGGCGTCACCAAGGCTTGGCGCTTTCGACAGGAGACGTCAAAACTTTCCCGCTACCACAACCAATGCCTTCGGGTCCATGGGACCACTCGATATGACCGGAGATGACACAGAGTCTATGACCTCTGCCGGTATTGCAGTGAACGCTGCCCTGAACGAGCATGTACTGGCAAATGAGATGAAAGAGGAGGTCGAGATCGTCTTCTTTCCAAAAGGTTCTGTCCTTGTGGAGCAGGGCGAGAGGAACCCCGGACTGTACTACGTTATCGACGGCTTCTTGGATATATGTATCCCTACGGAAGGAGATGTTCGTGAGGACATGTTCAGTCCGTTTCACAGTGGCTCCGCCGCTTCTGTGCCAGAGCCGCCGTTCGCAAGAACTCCGAAGCCTGGGCCACAAGCTCAAGCTGAGGGCAAAAAGAAGGGCGGTGCCTCGCGTGCGAGCGTTGGACTTATAAAACCTGGGGGCTTAGCTGGATATATCGGAACCGTATCGTCATATCGATCATTCATTGACGTTGTTGCGAAGACGGATGTCTATGTGGGCTTTCTCCCTCGGGCAGTCCTAGAAAGATTTGTCGAAAAGTATCCCATAGTGCTTCTCACTATGGCAAAGCGACTCACGAGTTTGCTGCCAAGGCTCATATCGCACATTGACTTTGCCCTGGAATGGGTACAAGTCAACGCGAGCCAGGTGCTTTATCACGCAGGGGATGAAAGTGATGCCATCTACTTGGTCCTCAATGGCCGACTAAGACTCGTAGAGGATAGAAAGGACGGGGGTGTCAATGTCCGCGCGGAATACGGCCAGGGGGATAGTGTTGGAGAACTCGAAGTGCTGACCGAGTCCTCCCGGTCTGGGACCCTGCATGCGATTCGCGACACAGAGCTTGTCAAATTTCCCCGGTCTCTTTTCAACAGCCTAGCCAAGGAACACCCAAATATCACGATCAAGATATCAAAGATCATTGCATCCCGGATGCGCGCGCTTGTCGATGGTGCACCAAAATCAACTGGACAGGAAATAGCTGGAAGCAAGGGAACATCCACTCTAAACTTGAGGACCGTTGCGGTATTGCCAGTTACGTCTGGGGTGCCAGTTGTCGAGTTTGGGAACCGCTTGATGGCTGCCCTTACCCAAGTTGGCCCTCCAAACGGAGCCACATCCCTTAACCAAGCCGCTATCCTCAACCACCTGGGAAAGCATGCCTTCAACAAGATGGGTAAGCTGAAGCTGTCCCAATATCTAGCTGATCTTGAAGAAAAATATGGTCTAGTAGTCTACGTCGCAGGTATGCCTTCTCTCTCCCATCACCCACCCATCTTATACCCGCTGTATTCACTGCTTCTTTTTGCCTTGTTGATGCATGATGAAAAATCACACCTGCCAGATTCACGATGATGGCAAACATTAACTCTAATTTTTTCCTGACATCAAACCCTCCATTTCTCGCGGTTTTTTCTCTCCTTGCTGGCGTGTCTCAAGTTAACCGCGTCCAACACTAGATACCAATGTTACCTCACCATGGACTCAGACCTGCATCGCGCAGGCCGACTGCATTCTTCTGGTTGGGTTGGCGGAAGGGTCTCCAGAAGTTGGCGAGTACGAGAGATTCCTGCTTGGAATGAAGTCCACCGCTCGCAAGATCTTGATCTTGCTCCACGCGGAGAGGTACTCGCAACCCGGACTAACAAGGTCATGGCTCAAGAACCGAGTGTGGGTGAATGGTGGTCATTACCACATCCAAATGGCGTTCCGCACAAACACGGTACCCGTAAACCCGCCAACTAGCAGGTTTGGTGCTGCATTCAAGGAAAGAGTCCAGATCATACAGGCTGAAATTCAGAAGTATACGTCGCGAAAGGTTCACCACAGCCCTTTCTACTCCCCTGAGGCTCCTTTCAAGGGTGATTTCCATCGTCTCGCTCGCCGTCTCTGTGGCCGATCTATTGGATTGGTTCTTGGCGGTGGCGGCGCGAGGGGCATATCGCAGATTGGCATCATAAGAGCGATGGAAGATGCCGGTGTTCCTATCGATATGGTCGGCGGTACATCTATCGGCGCATTCATCGGGGCGCTATATGCTCGCCACGCTGATCTCGTGCCCATTTTCGGACTGGTCAAGAAATTTGCTGGCCGAATGGCTAGCATGTGGAGGTTTGCATTGGATTTAACATATCCTTCAGCATCCTACACGACTGGCCACGAGTTCAACCGTGGCATCTTCAAGACATTCGGCAAGTCCCAAATCGAAGACTTTTGGCTCGAGTATTACTGCAACACAACAAACATCAGTAAGAGCCGCCAGGAGTTCCACACGAGCGGGTATGCCTGGAGGTATGTGCGGGCATCAATGTCTCTGGCTGGTCTGCTTCCCCCGCTCTGTGATGAGGGGAGTATGCTCCTTGACGGAGGCTACATCGACAACCTGACAGTGTCTCACATGAAGTCGATGGGAGTGGACACCATTTTCGCTGTTGATGTGGGCGCTCTGGACGACGACACGCCGCAGTCGTTTGGCGACTCTCTATCTGGCATCTGGGCGTTTTTCAACCGATGGAACCCATTTAGCTCGCATCCCAACCCGCCCACACTGGCGGAGATCCAGGGCAGGCTGGCATATGTTTCGAGCGTCGATGCTCTGGAGCGGGCAAAGACCATGGCGGGGTGCTTCTACATGCGGCCACCAGTAGACGACTATGGCACTCTTGACTTCGGCAAGTTTGATGAGATATACGAGCTGGGATACAAGTTTGGAAAGGAATTCCTACAGAAACTCCGAGAGAACGGGAGCCTTCCGCTGATCGAGGAGACAGAGGCGAAGAAGGCACTAAGGAGGACGATGGCGCCTAGGAGGGCCAGTATTTAATCCACGATACCCACCCACTTTAGTCATTAATAGCGGCATGTTTATGTTTGAGTAATTGCATTTCAACATGTTAGGTACTAAACAGAGCTTACTTTGCATGCCGTTAATTCATAGCTAGAGGTCCTAGCCCTCGAGGGTTAGCGAAAAACACTCCAAATAAAATAAGCGAATTCAGCTATGAAGATGGTTTTTATTTCCTCTGGACCATTCATGCCCGCAAAACTTGGTTCACAATGTACTGCATTGTGCATGCCCTCCCTTCAAGTTCGCAGTGAGTCCGAGCTGCGGGGATTAACGGCTATATCAGGACGGCCGGTACAAGTAGGCCAAATACTCGGAACGGGAATAAATTTCCCCTCCGAACAAGACTCCGAGTCCCGCTAGTGGGTTCAAGTGGGTTGCGACTGCCGCCGATGGTCCAGAGCCTCCGAGCTCCAACAGATCGATGATGCCGATCTCCCACCTCCCGGCCCATCGATGTTGATTGTTGCATAATGCAAACATGACTTTGAGTACTTTACATTGTCCTGAATGCATCTGACTTATGGAAAAGCTGCATAAAATCACCTTTCCTCGATTCCCTCGCGTCGTCATTGTCTCGGTGTTTCCTACCAAGCGGTAGTTGGGATCTTTCACCCTTCTTCAAGTTCTTGTTCGCCGCAGCCTCCCGGGTTCAGATGATTCCTCGTCTCTCACAGTTAGCCAGACACCTTTCCCGACCTGTCCTTTCAGTCAGTCCTATTTCCAGTGCCTGTTCCATTGCTAGAAGTGCAACTGCCGGTGTCATGACATCTTCAGCATCAGTATCGGCGGATGAGAGGAACAGGAGGACTATCCATACTGCCGCTTGTTTGATCATTGGCGACGAGGTATTGGGCGGTAAAGTGAGTGCTCCTGATCCTCCCGGCGAAGGTGCAAGTTTCCCGACAATCACGTCAAAAACTATTCGGGTTTGTGTCTCGCTTAGATGGCCATCAATGTAACTAATCAAGTCCGCAGACTGTTGACGTACGTTCATATCCCTTTTGAGCCTTTCCCTCCTAGACGAGTGGCCAATATTTGAGAGTCGCCTCGGAAGTATTTCAAGACAACAAATTATCGCAGAATGAACAAGAGATCATGGCAACACCTGACGAACACCTCAACCCCAACCATACATGTAGCGGATGACACAGGCGAGTCTCTCGTGGCAGGCCTGGTCACACAGCATCCAGCCTCACTCGCCATGTCCGGATATCGTGTGGTGGGATGCGGTTATCTTGTCGATCGTTCAACCAATCTGGGAGCGGGAGAAACAGAGCAGGGGAAGCAAAGAAGGAAGCGAGGCGCCGACCGAGGCTGTCGCACGAGGAAGTGCTAACTACCTATTCCCCGGTGTTCGTCACAGACCAATTCGGCTTTTCTTGCCAAGTTTTGCTTCGGGCTCGGTATCGTAAGTAATTATTCATCCCCAATTCCCTATGCTTGGCCTGTTTATCAACTAATTCTGCGCGGCGATCTTGCTGACCATCCCGGGGTGGTGCTCATGACATATAACTTGAGCACCGCGAGGAGGAACAGAGTCTCAAACGCATCGAAGTGATCGAGGATGACGAATCCGAAATCATGGAGGCAGTACGCCGCATGAGCGACAGATACGACTTTGTAGTTACGAGGTATAGTAGCTGCTGTACTTCTCTTTATATCCTGACGGCAGGGCATCCCGGGTCTTTCGAAAGCCGCCTACGTATGAATGCATGCTACCAGGATGGTAGGGGTGGGCTCAGCCTTGTGCTCCCCCAAGTGCCTAGCATACATGCAAGAACACCTTCCATCGCCACCGCGCAACATGCCTTCCCTTGGGGGAGATCCTTGTGTAGCCCCAAACTTTTCTTTCGGGAAAAACAAGAAAGACCTTTTCCCCAAACTCCTATATTGATTACTACTCGACGAGAAAAATCAAAAGCTAACCAGGTGCCGAGATCTTTCCGGCGATGTCTTGGAAACAGTGGTGGAATAGGCCCAACGTAAGGAAGCCCTCTCTGATTCAGCCCTTTTTCCCTTCGTCCTATCTCGCTATCCCTTGCGTCGTTCGTGTTTAATGCCTTCTCCCTCGCACATGGTCGAAAAGCCTCTTTTTTTTCTCTTTTTTTGGGAGGGCATCCCCTTACCTTGTCCCTTTATTGGCATTACTTCATCTCGTCGATGAAAAACTATTATACGTGCCTCTTCTTATTCGTTACCCATACCGTGTCTGTCCCTGGTATGTCGTACATGACTGGTACATTTTGTTTGCCTCCCTCCTGCTGTACACCCACCCATCCACATACTACATGCCAGGCTTGACGGTGTCGAGACGGGAGAGCACATCTGCTACTCCTACTTGCATTCCGTTTCGTTATCCGTCATCAGCTGGCAATGGCGTCTTTCATAGAATGGCTTGGCTTTATCTTTGATTCTTTTTCGCTCCTTGAACGCTCATACCTGCATGCACCATTTCTCCCTTTACCGCATCGTCTATATCTACCTCTAAACCCTAAAACGAGATAGCATCCTTCAACACTATCAACGTAACACCCAAACACCAAACTTCTAACCATTAAACCCATCGCTTACCACCGTCCCTATCCCCAACAGGCACGATGACATTACCTACCAGTCCATCGCGAAGGCCTTCTCCCTCCCCCTCGTCCTCCACGAGGACGCCTACGCGCGCATGCGCAAGCTCTCCAAGCCGCACCCGGGACAGCCAAGCTTTAGTTGGGACGAGGACACCCCGCAGCGCACCGCCCGCCTTCGCATGGTCCGCCTGCCCTTCGACGAGACCAGAAGTGCCGAGGACCAGGTTGTCTTCCCCAGCGAGGATCTCTGGGTTCCCGTCGCGGTGGTGAATGGCAACATTCATATCCTCCCTGGTGTGCCCAAGTTGTGTAAGTCCCGAGCTTGTTGTCTCTTATCATATGGATCCTGGGTGGACGGACCACTCGGTGACTATGGTCTTTTTTATGAACTGTTCCGGACCCTACTATACGGGAGTACTTTCCAAGGTTTTATGCTACCTACCTACTCCGTATAAACCCCTCCCGGAACCTATCAGGCTTGCGCTTGGCCAAACACGTGGGCGAGACGGCTACCTATACTCCCCAGAAGGGCATACTTCATTCGGACACCTACCCATCTGGCAATAGCACTCTGTCCAATTTTATCTCTCGCTGCCCCCATCCTTCCCTTTGCATTTCCCTTCTCCCCCCCAGACAGCTCTAACCCTTCCTTCCGGAAAACTACTATAGTCCAAAACCTCCTCACCAACCTCGAACCGATCTTGAAATCCCGTCTCGCTGTTGACCCTTCGGGAAACGGCGGCGGAACTACCCGCATCCTCATTAGCACACCCATGCCCGAGTCCGCCGTGGCAGAATACCTCACCGAGCTCGCCGCTCGCGTCCAACCAAAGGGCATCAAGGTGGGAAGCTACCCTAGGTGGGAAAAGAAAACTAACACTGTGACTCTAACTGGGAAGTAAGTAATATAACTCCTTTTTTCATGGTTCTTCTATACTATATTGTTTCACAATTCTCCACCTTCATTCTTGACATTTACCCCGTCCATGTTTTTTCTTCTTTCTTTTACTTGCCCATGACCTACGTACCCCCTCCATGGCATAAAAACCACCTATTTCCCTGATATCATATCCCTCATACAGTACAACATTTGGTAGTTACCTGATTATATACTACCTGCCACATTGACCCCATCGCCACTGTCTCGTATCAAAAGCAAGGAGAAGAGTACCTACCTACCTACCTATCTTTTTATATTGCTTATTTACCTGCCTACTTATCGCCTCCCAACCCTCGAACTCTGTATATCGTGCAATTTTATGATTTGCCCTCCACATCTTCCGCCCACCCCTAGCTTTGTTTATCGCCAACCACGAGGCCAGCGAGATCGACAAGTCAACAAATAAATAAAACGCTATCAAATATCCGTATATACGCATCCAAGCTCCAACTTCCCAATCCATACCGTCCCTTCTAAAAACCCTACTCTCGTCTCTCCATGTTCCTTTTTTCATTGCTTTTTCCCTACTTACCAGAAACCACCGATCTGGCCCACCAAGTACTGCAATTATTTTCTTTTTGTCCGTCTTTCGCCGCAAGGAGTCTCTTGCCATAGACCCCGGACCCTACCTGGTACCTACCCGATGCGTACAGACCAGTAGTTCACTGCTGTTCGGTGCACACCTGCACAGTCGCATCTGGGAAGCAGTAGTGCCAAAAAATACCGCGATAATGAATGAAATGTCTCAGTTCTTTTCTCAGTTGATATCCAATAGACATCACATACAGCATGGACCCACCCCCTTTCAAAAGCAGCTACCATGCACCACCCCAATATTTGCAAGCTATGCATACCAAAATTTTTGTTATCCCTTCCTGAACGAGGAACAGGCAGGTACGGCAGAGCAGCTGACTTGGTACTTAGGGACCCCGAATTCCTCGAAAGCCTCGTCCCCGAGGTCTGCGAGAAGGTTAAGGGTAAACGCATCCAGAAGGAAGGAGAGGACGACGACGACGACGACAAAACACAGCAGGTTGAAGAGGTACAGAAAGAGTCCTAGATTAGAAACCAACTGAAATTTGGAGATATGTTGGGGGGGGGGAAGAATTCCCTTTTTCTTCTGCGTGGATCCAAGTAGCTTCTCTTGCTCCATCCCACGGTCCATCCAACCTAAATATACATACCCGGGGTGTGTAGTTGAAAGCAAATCCTTGCCGTTCAAATTTGAATAGACTCCATGACTGGCATCCAGCAAGGCTATCCTCAAGCTCGAGGCCAAACCTTTGGGGGAAGTATTGGCCCCCCCCCCCCACGGTGTGGAGCATCTTGACCTCGCCAAACGCTCACCTTTTTTTTTTTTACTTTACCTTTACGGCGGGGCCCACCTGCCTACTGTATCTATGTACATACATAGCTCTCCGTTAACCCCCCCCCCCCCGGCCCCGGCCGCCGGGGCGGGGGGGGGGGGGGGTGGGGGGGGTGGGGGGGTGGGGGGGTGGGGTGGTGTGATGG
>JAKWBI020000672.1:0-24779 GCA_022664585.2 Zalerion maritima | reverse complement strand
TTTGCCAGGCCTTGGCCAAGCTTTTACGGGGCGGGCCCACAAGTCTGGGTGTTGAAACAACAGCGCCCCCCCCCCCCCCCCCCGGTCTTTGCGTGTTCATTTGAGCACGGCTATTAGTTCATGGGAAACCTCATCTCGGACAGGTCTGCCTAATAGTTGGATATTGTACTCCCCCCCCCGCTTGTGTGTACTATCAGCAGCGATTTCTTAACATATTTGATAATCCTCTCACAAGTTTACTCGAAACCCCACAATTCCATGGTCTCGTTACTTAGCATTAACTTCCTTCATACTACTAGAAAAGAGGTCACATCTCCTTCTATGGTATCCCGTGGTTTGAACGAAGGGAGCCTGAGAACACCCCTTCCAGCCATTCATGAAAAGGGAGCCTGGAAACTTGAAATATGGAAAGAAACAAGAGAAGAAAAACCTCCCATTGTAGCCCCCCGGCTTTCCCGTAGTCTCAAATAAAGAAATTTTCATATTTCGCGTTGTGGTCTGGCTTTTGTCTCCCCCAGAAAAAGCCTCACGCGTCCCATGCTAAGGATGACAATAATAGTGATTTATGACCCACCACTGTTCCCCATCCCATCCCATTCCACGAAAACGCCGTTGAAAGAAGAAAAAAGGTTATAGAAAAGATGAAGACAGTAAATAAATAAAAACTCCCTATATTACCCATTTCACTACTAGTCCACTTTCCACAAATCAGAACTTGCTAGGCGCTACTTGATGAAGAGCATAGTATAGCGCGCAGGAAATTTTGGGGAAAAAAAAAAAAAAAAGACATCACCCAAACCCGCCGCTTCCGTCCGGCACAGGAAACTGATCCATGGCCATATACTCAAGCAGATCAACCCCACCCACGTTGACGCCTTCGGCCGTCATGGCTACGGCATTCTGGCCTTCCATGTTCTGGAAGAAAGCCGCTCCGGGTGGTAGGTACCACATCTCGTTGCCGGACGTATTCCAGTCCCCGCTGTCAGCAAACATGTCTGGAATTGCCGGTATCAAAGTCGCATCGGACGAGCCTGGGGCGGCAGGCGTTGAGGGGCCTAGCGCGGAAGATGCAGGGCCAGATGGATAAGGCATGTTGCTAGTAATGACATCGAACGGTGTTGCAGATATATTGGCGGGTGTCCCAACTCGATCTAGATGGCAAGACGTTAGCACAACACGAGGGTGCTGGAGTTCAACACTTGACTGTTTTCACAAAAAGATAACTCACCAGGAATCTTGTGGGGATGGAGCCAACCGTCACCATTTTGGTGGCCCACGGCACTCCCATTTGCCACTGCGGACACTGGCGGGGCTTGCTCAGCTCCAGAGACGTGTGAAGGGCTTCTACCATCGTTGGACGCTGCTGTGCCCGTAATATGGATGAAGCGATTCCGCAGACGACTGGTCAAGGACTCCAGAAGGTCTGAGAAACGAATGCCCAAATGCACATCGTCGACTACGCAGTTGCGCAACGCATCGACCGTCTGGTCCATGAGCCCGATGCTGACCTCGACGTCCGACTTTGTGGCCCCGAGGGCAAACGTTTTGAGGAGAAACATTGCGCCACTGATGATACGGAAATATGTGCGAACGGGAGCATGTTTGAGGTAGTCTCCGGGAAGCAGGTTGTTAACCACGATGCGGAGCAGATTCCGGCTCCCATCGACCACTTCCCGAATGCACTCTTGGTCTTCGGAAGTGACACCACCGAGCTGGGCGAGTGAGAGCGTCCCAAAGTAATGTTGGGTCTGTGGTGACAGCTGGGCAGCGCTCGTAGCCACATTGCCACCTTGTGCGGCGAAGCCGGTATTATTGGCACACCTTTCTACAACGGCTTGTAACGATAAGGAGTTGACGTAAATGCGCACATACTCGTACTCGATCGACAGGATGCACCGGATGTAGGGGGGCAACTTATACCGTTCAAACTCGAAGTACCAATCGTTGAGCAGCGGTAGGAATTCTTTGAGGAGAGTAAGGTAGTTTCGGTTTTGGATGATGGATGATGTTAGCTGTCTAGAGCGGAAGAGCTTTTCGTTACCCACGTGCATGAGATTGCTAATCCCAGCCCAGCAGTGGATTATCGCATCGTCCAGTCCAAGATCGGGAATGTAGTTGAACGAGTTCGATACGACCGATTGGCTAGTTCCTGGTGTGGTTCCTTCAACTGAGGTCGGCCGCTTCCTAGACACGGCCGGGTCAGACCTTCTCAAGTTTTCTGGAACCATGCTGGTCCAGCCCAGGCGGCCGGCCAACTGGGACAGGTATATGAGAAGAAGCCTCTTGATTCGACCCGCCCGAAGGCGATACGCATCGTCTTCGTATTCAGGGCGCATCACACCCTGAGAAGCTTTGATCTCATTGATATTGTCGAAGACGCCCAACTCGTACGCAAGGCCCATGGCAGTACTCAAAAGCATCCAGCACATGCGATCACTCCTCCAAGCAGGCTCAAGCCAACTTTCTATGGGTCGCCCTCCAACGCCAACACCAAGCCTCGGGTCTCCATCCTCATCCGAATTGATGGTGTCGCGTGTATCGTAGGCTGGGAGCATAAGCTCATCAATTGCCTCCGATGGTGGAAAATGAAGAGCTCTGGGATGCCACTCGGTCAAGATCATCAGCGACTCAATAGTCCCTAGAGTTCGGAGACTTCCTTTGCGCAAGCCTCGCCAAGGAGCGGTGCTGGAGTTCTGAGTCTCGTCCGCGCCTGACCCACAGAAACCGCCACCAAAAGCCTCCTGTCCCCAAAGGCAACGCTCTATCATGCCACGAAGGTATGACCACAGTTGTTCGTGGATAGCATGTGCCCTGCAATGGCCGCCGGTGCCTGGCATCCGCCGGTATCGAGAGGCAATTGTGAGGAGGGTTACCGTCAAGATGGGTTCTTCAGTGAGCAGAGTCAGATGGGATCCTGGGTTGCGGAAAGTTGGTGGAGATATAGGGGTTAGGGGAGACAGGTATTCGTAGTAGTAGTCGATGTATGCAATAGCTTCCGCGGCCGTGAACCACCCAGCTCTGACAAAACGAAATCTCGTCCATGCCTTGACAGCTTCCGCATATCCTGGTTGTTCGGTCGGGTCTTGGTCCCTCAGCTCGGGGTCGATCTGGGGGCCGGCCTGGGAGAAATCAGCACTCTGTGGAACATCCACGTGGGTCAAGCTTGCCGATTTCTGGTGGGAGTGATGCAGGCCAGCAGTACGGGAACTATTCATCACCCTCGGAGACTGGCTGGGCGGGTCTCTTCCGCAGCCCGCATCCATCTTGTGATCGCCCATTCCAGGGTTGTTATCGGTGGCAGCCTTGTACAAAAGGTCGAGGGCATCGTGAGGCCCGTACACACCGGCGCGCATGACTGTCTGAGCTTCGATGTTTTCAACCTGGGTATTAGGTTCATCTGTTTCGCGGTGATTTTTGCCGATGCTGTTACCCCTACTGTGCAGGTCGATGCTCTCACCACGCCGGTACCTCTGGGTGCTTGTTAGGGAGCTGGGGCTAGAAGCGTCTGGACGGCGCAGTGGTTGAGAACGTGCAGAACCGGGGGCGAGAGGGGTGTCGCTGTACAGGCGGGGATCGAGGTGGCTGTCAACACGAGGTTCGACGGTGTTAACACGCTTTCGACCATTCCTAACGATGTAGTCGTCGAGGCTGGCTTCTTCCTCGTCGTCTTCGTTCTTGCGTTTCCGGCGGGTGGCGCTAAAGAAGCACTCCTTGCTCTCGCGACGGCAGCGGACACAGGGCGGATCGTGGGGGTCATCGACGGAGCCGAGGTCGCAACGAACCTTCCTGCGACGGCATGGAATGCAAGCCTGGTAGACTCTCTTGTGTTGAGCCTGTTGCGAACCTCCACCGACGCCCATGCCCGTGGCAGAGCCGGGGCCGGCGGAGGAAGCAGCGGCTGGAGTCGGTGTTATGGTGGACTGCTGTGGGCTGTTCGAGATTGTCGACTGGGCGGCACTTGCAGAGTATGATGCCATTTCCTTGGGACCACGCACAATTTGGGGTGGAAGAAGGGTGGATGAGTGCAGGTTGCGAAAAAATATCTCGGCTTCCCGCGGTTTATGATGTTGGAACTGAGTCGAAGGCAGATGTGTGAGGGGGTGATTGGGGTGGGCTAGACTTTTGAGTGGGACTTCGGGAATGGAGAGCTTCCCAAGCAAGAGAGAGTGATGTATGCCGATGAGGGGGGGCCGCTGTGTGACGTGCAGGGAACTGCCACTTTGACTTTAGACAGTCACGAGGCGCAAATCTAGTAGCTGCGTCGGACTTGGAAAAATATGCCACCTAGCGCAGGGTAGTGTGTATGCTGCAGGTAGATAAAAGTTTTAAAAACTTTAACTCGATGCTTTTGCATTAGTTTCCGTCGCTGTTCGAAAGTTTTCAGTAATGTTTGGGATTCCTCTAGTGGGTTGGTAGGGAAGGCACTTTGGATGGAGAAGAAAAAGTTCCAATTGATTTCGTAATCGAGAGCAATTGGGGCCAGGCAGGTACAAAGATATGCTTGCTCGGTTCGGTGTAAGCCGAGGGGTAGGAAACTGCGATAACGAGTTGGTACTAATCTCTCAAGGTTCCTTCTTTCTAATGGGGAAATATTGATAGAGAGAGGGAATTGTTCAAAAACGAAGCCTTGCAAGGCTTAATCAAGATGCCAGAGGACACAATGCATCCGACCAATGCACTTCGTCTTGACCAATTGACCATATCAGTAGTCTATCACGACAGCAAGATACTATCTTAACTGTGTAGATGGGTCCAGTCGCCCCTTCTTACCAATAGAAGGTACCCGTAGCAGGCGGCAGGAAAGCTATCATCGCCGCCTTCCCATCCAATCCTAGCCCGGGTCTGGCTCAGACTTACTTGCTTGCACCCTCCCTTCTCTCCTTCCCGTTGAGAGGTCCACGCGACGGCTCGCGGCTATACCTACGAACAAGAGCGACAAGGAATCGGATATTCATCCCGGCGTACCTGCCTTGCCTAGATTATACCTGAGATCAATTCGGTTTGCAAGTCGGGGCAGTATTCCCGAGCCGATGGACACATTGGGTCAAATGCAGCGAATACTAGTACCATTGTTCCATCCATTCAAGATTCAGGTCGCACCGCTACACACCACGTCGGAACCACAGTTTGCCAGGGTCCTTTTTGCCATTTTGGTCTCGCAAGGCTCAGGCTTTTCGTACAATGCACCGTTCAAGTAACTCATTTGTCCGTCTTACTTCCTATCCCTCGTCGTCAGCGCTGGAAAACAAGGAAACCTCCAAACACGACGTGCACCTTGCCTGAGCGGCGGCTAAGGTCTTCGCTACACGATGGCAGAGAAGACGCAAGCGGTCCCCCAAAAGGCGGTGACTCCAAATGTCCATCACGAGGCCACATCTTCTGTGGAATTTGGGACGAAAGTTGGAAATCCTACTATATTTATGGATTCGCAACCCCCCTGGTCAATTGGATCCATTGGCGCTTGTTCGATGAGACATTTGCCCGCCTGACTGTCCCAAGGTCCGTCTCGCCGCCATGGTGAGCGCTTGGCCCGTAGCTGGGATGGATGACGTCCCACTTGCCAGATGCGGTAGGAATCAAACTTGCCAACCAGTAGCTTACAGCTGGTAAGTCTATGTACGGCTGCTGCTGGTATGGATTAGTCGACACATCGGAACATGGTAGGATCTACGTCTCTGTGAGTCTGTTGGATTAGCTAAGTATCTACATAGCTATATCAGACGCATATATGTAGACACATGCTCGGAATACAACTAGAGACTGTTGCTAAAATATGATATCCGGGCGTCATTAGTATTCAACATGACCCCAACTTATGCTTCCTTCTTCTATTTTCCTATACTCAGTATTTGTACCAATACCCATGTGGAATGCATAGCACTGAGTCCATGTATTGTATTGTTTATTTTCCATCCATTCCCCAGCGCCAGGACATTGAAATGAAATTCCGGCAGCATCAACTATAACATCAAGGGAGTAATGAAAGACTGAAGTATTCTCCAGGAATCTAGTCATCATCCGAAAAGTTCATAAAAGCAAAAAAGTTTTTGAATTGCCTACGCTCACAACACCTCATACGGACACCGCCGCGCTCAAACAGCGTTTTTCTTCGTCTTGCTGCTAGGGATTTTCCAAAAAATAAGAGTCGGTATTGGCCACCATGTAACATCCTTAACGCCAATGCAATGCAAAAACCGTGATTTCTTTTCTCGGATGGTACAGGAGGGTTGGGGACTGTGTAGAGGAAGAAGCCTCGAAATACCATAGAGGTATCCAGTGTTCTGTTGCAGTCCCTCGATGCTTGCTCTATAGAGCCAAATAAAAAATGGGCAGAACCATGACACTTAGTTCACATCTAGTGGCGTGATTAAGAGCGGAGGTGGTATAGAGGGCAAGTCTTGCCAGCAAATGCGCTACATGTTCCTTCGAATTTAGATAATTACCACCTTCACGAAACGACCCCATTCTTAACCAGGAAGTCCCAGATACTCTTAGCGAGGTTATCCGGGAGAGTGTAGAGGTCAACCGAGAACTCTCCCGCATCGACATCGTTCTTGATGTACGTGTCGTCCGTCTTGTTGTCGTGGATCATCTGGATGACCTGGAGCAGGTCGTCCTCGGACAGCCGGGGGAGTGCTTCGGCCATTTTCTCCACATCCACTCCCTTCTTGCGCTTCCCGTCATGCGTTTTCCTCGCCTTCCCCTTGGGATTGTCGTCGTTGGGCAATGGCCCTGTCTCGCGGAGTGTCTGCTGAAGCGCCTGTGACGGGTTCTTGAACGTGATGGTGTGGATATTCTCGTATTTCGGCGCGCCAAAGTTAAGGTCGTGTTCGATCGTGCTCTTGCCCCCCTTCTCGGTCGTATAGCAGTCGACCGTCAGCGCGAACTCCCCCCATCCCTCGTTCTGGCACCTGAATGGAGGCTCGTGGAAGGCTTCACCTCGCAAACAGGGAATTGACAAAGTTAGCATGCTATCCAAAGGTCATTGGAGATCAAGAAGTAAAGAATTCTTCGAGATATGAGCACTGACTTTGAACGGGGTTTTCAAATGAAGGATGAAGGTTGTAGACGACACGAGTGAAACACTTCGCGGGGTGTTCATTGCCTTCCTCGTCGAGAACGAAGATTTCGATCGACCATTCCTTCATCGGAAATCCCTCCATGGGCGAGGGCTTGTCGCTAGATACAAATCATTCTCGTAAGTATGCGAAAACCGTAGACGAGGGATGTAGGGTACAAGACGACGAAAACATACATGTTATGCTGAGCTGTGACCAGCTTGACCTTGCGCTGCGTTTATTTTCGGGTTAGATCTTGAAAGTCCAAGGCAGGAGGAATCTCGATGGCTTGGCAGGTCCTGCAAGAGTCGAGAGTGTTTGTCTACTAACCTCGACAATCATGGTTGCGAGTTTCCTTGGATAGTGGCCGGGAATAAAATTAGGGGGTGAGGAAGAGACGGCGTAGTGGGGACTCGGGAGGGTTTGGCTTTGGGTCAAGAATGTGAAGTGACGAGGAGGCGACGAGGTTATCCCGGTGAGCTTCAACGCAGCAGTATTCTCGAAAAGCACGAGGAGATGGAGGTGTGGAATAAATCAAGCCGCACAACCGAGAAGCGCCAATTTTATGGGGAAAGGGTATGTCGTTTGGGTGGAAATTTGTCTGATGATGTTGACTGGTTGAGTGGGATTTCCGGAATAAAAACGAAAGAAAAACGATGTTGAGGGCTGCAGTCGCAAGGCCACGGTCCACAAAGCAAGACGGCTGAACTATGTAGGCCCAGAAAGCCACTGCAGGCAAGCAAGCAGGAGCGCATTCATGCGTCTTTCCCCATCGCGAATAATTCTGAAAATACGCGAAAAACACGTGACTAGCATGTGGTCATTGTCTTTTCACGACTTTTACAATCTAATACCAAAAACTCGTCCTATCATCACCTACACTTGGTACGTCAGGACATAATCAACTACTTCACTTTCAATCGCTATGCGCTCAGGATGTCTTCTGGGTAGTACTAGTGTGTGAGACAAAAGAAGAGTACAGAGAGAGCATACAACGATGTTTTTAGATCGTTGGGCTTGACCTCATGGCACCATAATTTACGCATTGCTTGAGACCTCAGAGAGGCCTAGCCATAGGTACCTAAGCATAACCATCCAAAAACAGAGGAGCCATGCCAACCTAAGACATCTGCCTTGCCCTCGGATGCATGCCTGATCTGTTCTTCCCCAGCCTGCTCGCTATCTCGTCCTCCTCTTGCGGTCCTGAGCATTCGCATCTACCTACTGCCTGCCATGATGAAGTGCATTCAAAGTGCCGTCATATTGACTAGGCGGGGATGTGACGGGTATTGGGGGGTAATGGGGGACTGTTGTGGTGACTTTCAAGTCTTTGGTGGGGGATATTTGTCTATTCTGTTGGTTTCGAGGAAAGAGGACGCTTGTCCAAACAATCCCAATTGGTATCTCTCCTTGCTCTCTCCTCCCGCCGCGGCCCACCGCGCTCAGTTGCACATTCAGGCTCCAGGCACCAAGGCCGGGTCAGTTTTTGCTTGCTAGGCTTGGTTTAAGCCTCAGCCTCCACCTCCTCCGACTTCTCGAACAGAATCTCGTTCTCCTTCTGGGCTTTGAGGAAAGAATCTTTGAAGAGGTTGGCGTCTATATATCTCGCGTTAGCAGCAGCACTCGGAGCTGGCCCACTCATCGGGAATTATCTTCACTCACTCTCAGAGTTGGCAAAACGGATGGCCAGTGTAACAGCCTCGGGTTCGCCCTCACTAACATCTGCGGCAGCATTCCACACCCAGCTTCGATCGGATCCGACGTTGGGGGAAAGTTTCATCTCGGGAACAACTATAAAGAAGGTGTGGTCATATTAGCATTAATATCCCATAATATCCTCAAATATTAATATTCGTATTCCAAGAAACCCAGCGGGTTCGGGGAGAGACGGGCGACATGGTCTGGATGGCACGTACTGTAATGGTTTGCGCACACCTTGAGGGTCTTGTCGCGACGCATGACCAGCCTGGTCTTTCCGTTTTCCTTGTGCTTCAGAAGACGGACATCTCCAGTACCGCGCTCCTTCCACTCGCTCGCCTCGCGGACAAACTTGAAAAGCTTTGCCCTCATCTTGAACATTTGCTCCTCAGACTCCTCGTTTGTCTTGGTCTCCACCTTCTCGGTCAGGCGGATGACAGGTTCGAAGTGGACGTCTTCCGACTCGGGGGCGTCTTCGGCGGGGGGCTTCATTTATCCCATCAATGTTAGTAACTAGTATTCTTCCAGCAGTCAAGCCCCTATCATAGGATATATGCATCTCTGTCCCCCAAATAATATATATATCGGCAAACACGGTGGGAGCATGTGGTGGATTCGGTGAAAGAGAGTCGAGATGGTGTTCACGTACTTGTTCGCCCTTTTCGGCGACGGCGGCTGCCGCAGCCTCGCGTTGGGCCTTCGCGCTGCCCGAGTTGTCTCCTCGGTCCTCCTCATCGTCCTTCTTCTCCTTCTTGATACCACCCCCGAACATGGAGAACACGGAGGAAGAGGTCACTGGTTTATCCTTCTCGGCCTCGGCATCGGCAAGGGCAGCAGCAGGGGCAGCCTAAAGTGTAGCGGAGGGCGACAGCGGCCCGATGTGTCAGCGGTCATCGAACGCCATAAGATTCGTCAAGCGACGAATGACAGGTGGGCTTTTCCAAGAGGTAGGTGCCTAATATTTCGACTGAGGATGTATAACATAAGAGTGAGGTGGGTATAAATTTGAAAACAACCACCATCGACAAGAAGACAAGGATGGCGCCGGCCATTAAATGGTGGATGACCTTCGCCAGATCGAAGCGATTGTAGTGGATGTCATCGAAGAGCTGAAAAAGGAAGAATATGATGCAAAGGGCGGAAAATGAATGACAGAATCTTAGAGCTGGCTAGTACTTACCTCTGGAGCGGTGGTGGTCTCCTCCTTGACCTCCTCGGTCTTGGTCTCAGGATTCTCGGCGGAAGACATGATGGATGTTTCGTCCAAGTGCGATATCTTGTAGAAAGTTTTCCGAGTAGACAGATAAAGGCGTAAGATTGAGGGATGCGGGCTTGATCAATATGCGGAGGCAGAAATCGCGTTGTCGATTTGAATGGAGAGTCTGGAAAAGTATGTAGGTTAGGTAGTCGGGAGGCAAAGCTGTGTGAAGTGGGAGGAGGGGTAAACATCAACCATAACAAGGCCTTGCATGTCCTTGACATCCTCTCCTTGGTAAAGGGAGGTGCCTGGCCATGCAAGCTGGTCACCCAATAAAAGGTAAAGTAGGTACCTGCCTGTACCTACCCCGCCAGGCGAGAGGGTGCTCATATGCTAATGCCAAGTGCACAGGATCCGTACAATTATTATGTAATTCACATCTTGCGTATCGAAGAGGGAACGTCTCTTCCCTTCCTATCTACATCTATACTAGCGGGACTAATAGTCTATTTATTATAGCTTTCTTTTCTAGAAGGTATACTATTTCGACTCTACCACTACTGCACAACTTACAAGTAGAGGTTTCGGGATAAAACGACACAAGCATGCCCTACACACAAACATACGGTCTACACATATCATATTCAAGGGAAAGTATTTGAGAAGGAAGGGAATCGAGTGAGGAGAGGATACTAGAAAAAGTATAGATGCTACAATTCAGCGCAGGAACCAGAAAAAAAAGTGCCTCCCAGAGGAAAACTAAATAAAGGATAAAGATAAAACCCATAAACGATACCTGTTGCTCCCTTGTGGATATACCGTGGTATCCTCGCCAGGACTCACATGGCCATGTGCGTCGCCCGTTTCATGACTCCATAACTCTGAATTTGTTCGTCAAGCAAATAACAACAAGCCTTGCCCAGCCCTTTTGCATCAAGCCAGCATCCCAAGAATGGCAGTCCAAGAATAACATGAATGCGTAATCTCACCAGAATACACAGTGGTAACTGCCGCTCCCCGATCATGCCTCTCATTTCCATGTCACCAATCGCCGGTGAGGTATGAGAAAATACCGCTCCTTTCTCGCGTCTGTCTTCCCTTAGGTGACCTGCTCATATGCTGGATCTTGTCCTCTAGAAACTGGACTGCCTTCGTCTCATACTTCTCGTACTCTTGTCTCTTTCCCTGGGCCTTAAGCCACCACAGCTTGGAGCTTATTTGGGCCTTGCGCAACGCGAAGTCCGCTTTTTGTCGCGTCTCTGTAATAGATGGGATTCGGGCAGCCAGCTTCTCTTGCGCTTCAACAAGAACTCCCTCGGCATCTTTTCTGACACGTAGGGCAAGGCTGGTGGCGAATTCGCCAGCCTCCTTGAGATGGTTCATCAGAGAAGAAGACCGAGACGAGGCTTGATCACGCATCGCTTCTGACAGCGCGTGGATCCCTGAGCCACAACCCTGAGGCACACCACGAACGGTTTCATTCGCAGCCGCAGCCAAGTTCAAAGCAAAGTTGTGAACGTAGCTGAACGGCATGTCAAACAGGCGTGGCTTACCAAAGTCAATCTCGTACTTCTCGTTAACTTTGGGCTTCTGGGTAGTCTCCACCTGAACCGTCAGCACCCCGTGAGCGTCGTGGCGTCCAACTTCAACTAGAACAGCTCGGCCATCGTGAACTGTAATCTGAGCTAGAACAGGTTCCGGTCCGCGGTGGACTGTGACACGAAGTCGCCCTGGAATAACCCAATGCGAGTAATCCGTGTCTATCTTGAGAAGTACTGCATTTACGCCCTTACTTGCCGTGAACACCGGTTTTCCTGGCATAGGCCAAATGACATTGTCAAAGAACCAAGGCGCTGATGACATGTCCAGTCTTGGCACCTCAACAGTCCTAGTAGAAGTGAGCTCGACAGTAACTGTGGCAGTAGCTGTTTGGATAGGCGTGGAGGACGACAAGACGGAGCTGGTGTTCATGGACATGGGCGTCGCAGTCTGATTCAACCCGAGTTGCAGGTATGATAGAGATATGTAGGTTACCACAAGAAACAGAGATACCAAGAGTGACTGGATCACGGTCGAAGGCCAGTCCTTGCGTCTGGCGACTAGATCAAACCAGAGCTGATTCATGAGGCTGGGTGCATTTTTGCAACTTGGATGACGGCGCTTGTTTCCCATTGCCTTGCCGAGGTCAATCTTGCCACCGCGGAGCCCGGTGATTTGGGCTAGGTTTCGATTCATTTGCCGAGCGTCGATGGTCAAAAAGGAGGTTAAGTCGACGGGCAGTCGCTCAGGAACAACAGTTTGACCTGGGTCACCAGACTCAAGGCTGATGTGCAGGATGTCAGGATCGAGGTATCCTCGCCAGCGGCCTGTGGGTGGCTTTTCAAAGTCGAGGTCATGTGTGATGAAGAGGCAAGGCACATCCCTTGATGTCATTGCCCCCCAAGCTGCATCGCGAGTCTTGTCCAAATCATCGTTGTCGGTGCAGTAGAAGACTGCAATGTGTGGCAGCTCCCAGTTTGTCTTGACTTTGGCCCCGGGGATTTGAGATAGCATGACAGTCTTTTCATCATTAATGATCAGGTTGTATGATGGACTAGTTAGGTGAACAGGACAGTTGCTATCCTTTGCGATCAACTCTTCGGCGGCAGTGCAGTTCTCAACCTTGATTTGGAATGCCGAAGTTTCCATGAGCTCGACTTCTGGGATATTTGTTGAGCCGAAGGCAGACACGGGCACAATGTTGTAAATGCGATCAGTGCCGCGGGATGAAACAGTCCCCACCGAGCTTTCAGTGGAGGTGGATGCTGTGAGGGCAGACGATATCTTGTAGATTATGTCATGCTGGGCGGCTTGACTTCCGACGTATAAGATACGCAATGGCCCTTGAGTGCAGAGGTAGTCGTCACTCATTGTTTGCCGAATAGCTGCTACGAGGGGTTTCAGGTTACCCTCAATGCCAAGGCTATGGGATATTTGAGAAGACTCGTCCTCCGAGAAGGTGCGAATTGTGTGCTTGACAGATGTGTTGCCTTGGCAGCGAGTGTGGTCCTTCTCATTGAATTCTATAGAGAGTCCAAGAGAGGGCACAGACTGTAAGCTCTGGAGGGATGCATGCCCAGAGTGTGGGGATGGCGTTCTGAGGGCATGGTCTGCGTATTCCAGAGAGCTAGATCGACGGGACGAGTTTGATGTGTGTTCTGGTCCAGAGAGCTGATGTTCTTCTACATCGTCATCATCGTCGTCTTCATGCTCGTCTTCGTGACCAGCGTGGTCGTCGTCGTACACTTGGTCAGTGCCGGCTATGCTGCGTACGTCATCTGTTCTAGGAGATTCGAGGGAGCATATGGACTCGGTCCCATGACCGTCCTGGCTCTCGCCGTCGGTGTAGATCACCTCGTAGGCCGAGTCGGTCAACGACATAGAACCGTCGGTCGACATTATGTTTGGGTCACTCTGGGATATCCAGGAGGCGAGGGCTTCGCTGCCGTATGGTCGGGGAAAGCGGAGAATCGGTACTGAAGTTGCTAGCGGTGAAACGATACCAGCTCGGGGTCGAACAGATCTGTTAGAAGCGGGTGAGGACGGTGGTTTATTCAGAGGGGGGGGAGACGCTGGCGAAGATTTGTTGGGTATATCGTGGGGACATTCCATGCCGCGGCTGCTGGTACAAAGCTATATGCTCATCCTCTACGTGCTTATGCTCATAGGTAGAACAGGCAAAGTGACAAAGATGAGAGCGCAGTACCTGAAGAAGTGGGACGGTGCTTCGGAGGGGGGGGTGCAAGTGTAAGCTTGGAGTTGGGTGGAGGACAGCAGTAGGCGGGCTAAACATACAAGCAAACTAGATGCCTCGTTGTGAACAAGTTGAAAGAGAAAAAGAAAGACAAAGCAGAGGAAAGAAATGGGATACTAACTGCGTGAATAAGAGAGGAGGCAGACAAGGCAGAAGATGGCAAGACGTATGTTGAGTGGTGATGTTATTACGGGCGGGGTGGATAGAAGCCTAACTGCAAGAGCGAAGGATGTTGTTGGCGGTGGTGGTCCGGGTGTAGGTCGAGACGTCGTATGGTCTTGAGTTCAGGGTGCCTTAGGTCGTCATTTAAGAAGGGATGGGGTTCTGGCGTTCAAATCAGATGGTTATTCAAGTTGGGTCTCTCTTGGTCAATTCCGGAGCTCCAAAAATGGTCGGTTTGTACGAGAAGCACTACAAACACGACGAATTCTGGGGAGAGATGTGCTGGTAGGAAGTGAAGTGAGGTGTTTCTGGAGCAAAAGTGGGTAAGGAAGCAGGAAGGTGCCATACAACCAAGGCATTAGGTAGATGTGCTAGAAGGTAGGACGAGTCAACGCTGTAGGAGACTGTCGGAAGGAGGGGCAAGGCTCCCGAGAAGAGAAAGTGCCGCCAAGTGTCAAGCTGAATCTACCTTGCTGTATAATAACCCTTTTGTCCCAGATATGCAAGTCCCATCCATGAAGGGTAAGAAGGGTACTTCAAGTCCTACTATTGTAAACGATTTTGAAATGGAAAACCGACCTTCAAATGGTACAAAATGATGTCTAGAATGTCCCGTTCACGTTGCACGGAAATGGAATCCCGGGTGCCTTCCTCCTGGCATACTGGCAGCTGTAACTCGAGAGACTCGAGCTGGTGATGGGGGAAGGTGCACATGAGGATGGGTGGGGCGCGGGGTACCTTGAGGCTGCAGGTAGCCTATCGGATCGATGTCATTGTACATAATCTCTTATCTTATCCACAGACATACTAATTCCAGACTCGGAAACAGCGCTACTACTACGCCAGACTAAAGTGGCCCTGTGATGACTCACCGAGCGGACCGAGTCCTCCGCATATGGAAGACCCAAAAGTCTACTAAACTGGAAACCTCCTATATGACGATATCTTTAGCAAAACTGCTGTGCAAGTCGGTTTTCAGTTTTAGAGCATGAACCACACAAGCGATGAGACATCAGATATGTTATCAAGGGGCATTTAAACGGTATTATTGGATGTGTATAATGTCCTAGGCCTCGTATCTCATCTCTATGGTATTATAACCCATCCTTTTCAGGGTCTCGGGATACACCACAAAACAAGCAGCTTTATACGCCCATCCGGGCTTGAAGCAACAGCCAATTGAAAGCCAAGCTGCTCCTTTGTGTCCAAGTTGAAGACAAAATTCAGAGGATATAGCAAATAAGTGCAAACCAAAGCAACCCGCGCCCAAGCGATCCCATCCGAAAAGTTTGCCTGAACACCAACGCACGCCAAAATAGTACCACCCTGGTATGGTAGAGGATCGGGGAAATTAAAGGCTAGATCAAAAGACAAACTCAGCAAGCCTGAGACACCTAGACATGAGTCGCTAAAACTAATATGTGGGGGAAGATTTCTGGGGTTTCTTTTTCTCGAGGGGATCATAGGATGTGCTGTTTCCTCAATATCGTCTCCAAGGAACTGCTGTCGAAATATTCTTCGTCAGGTATCATCTCGACCAGGCCTGTGAGGTTGGCAAACAAGTCTCCCTGGTTCCTATATGCGAGGATTGCTGGTACTCCGGCATTGTCAAATTCGATGGCTTCGTAGTGGACCTTGACAAAGTGTACCGTTGAATTCTGGCTAACGAGTGGCCGAATAGCAGACTCAATTACTGAAGAGACCATGCACTAGAGATAGGACAGTTAGACAGATTTTCTTCAAAGCAAGAAGGACTATTTAACAGGAAAGACATACCTCGTGATCGTGGACGAATACTACCACCACCGTTTCCCTTCCAACTTTCTCAATGGCATCCAGGTACCCCAGAGCATCAACCTCGTCTAGCCTTCCAAATACCCTGACGCTAGGGCTTGTCCTTCGGTTGCGGATGGAAGATCTATTCTCGCTCTCGAGTTCCCTCCTCCTGCTCTCGCGCCATTGCTTAAGGAAGGACTCCTCGTCATTGGAGCCAGCAGCACCGTCCTCGTCGCTTTCACCGCTAGAGGACGTAGACCTTCCGCGGGCAGCAGTAGAACTGCCATCAAGACCAAATACCGAGTTCCTCACGGCACGGGCACGGGACCTCCACTTGCTCTTCTTGGTCATCTCATAGTGACGTGCGTCGGCAATGACGCCTTTAACTCCAGTGGCGCGACCCGAGTCGAAGCTCGCAGGAGGGAGCTTGAGCTCGGTGCCGTCGCTGTTGTGATCTACCGTGGACATGCGCATGGCTGTGTCTATCTGGGCGTTCTTGTAGCGGTCTTCCTCGTCGAGGCTGAGTTCGTCGTCGGTGTTTAGGGATCTGTCAGAGTCGTCGTTGTCTCGGTCTTCTGGGTGTCTGTCTCGGGCACCCGATGATTTCTCGTTTCGGGCAACTAGCGAGTTGAACTCTTCCTGGGCTGGTGTAGGAGAAGTGACGGAAGACATGTTGGGACCAAGGGCACCGAAGGCCTGAGGGGAGGAAGCGGGAAGGGTGATGGCTAATATAGGTATCTCGATATGGATGGGGTACACTTCATTTGGTACGGCTCGGAAACGACTGGGGGGTGTATGGTGCGTGAATGCGGCGGGTGTGGCGGGATTGACAATGAACTGCCGACACGGGGTTGAGCGAAGCAGGGCAAAGGAGAAATGACTTCTCTGGTCAAAACTCTCTTGATGGTCAAGGTCTTGTGAGGGACGCTCGAACCTTGAAGGATGGGGGTTCAGTGTCTTCGACTGGCCAGTTACAAGAAGTGGTAGCGAACCCCAAACAGGTTCAGGGACGGCGGTATCGATCGGGGCATCAATTGGAGGGATGGTCCCGGCAAATTGTGCAGAAACTTCGAGGGGTGTCTGGGGGTTGTATGTGCTGGGGGAGCAACGCGCAGTGGGATGCGTCAGATTGTTTCAAGTCAAGGTAGACACCACAATACCTAACCAGATTGTGGGCCGCGGGATGAATTGATGCAGCGGCGGTTGTTTAAGACGATGATTAGCAAAGTGACTCAAGGTGAGGAGGAGTACCGGTACCGATCAGGGATATGGAAAGAAGTTCCTTTTCGTGTTCCTTCCTGTTGTAGAGTACAATAAAATAGGTGCGCTAGAGAAATTTGACGAAAGAAAAGGTTGCACACGGCAGAAAAGAGAGATTGTCAAATCAAGGCGCTGCAGCAAGGACGGCATTGGCTTCAAAAATCCGATTCAAGCTAGACTAACGCTTTTTGTAGATTGACAGGCGGTCGGTCCGAGGTTTGTCAACACCTACAGTACTACTGTAGTAAGTATCCAACACGGCATCGGACATCCGTCCATTGTATCCGCAGGTTGTGTACTCAAGTATTTCCCGAAAAGCCTCCTCAAGTAAGTATTCAATATTGTGTGGCTTTGATCCGTTTCCTCTAACCTACCCTACAAGAGACATACTTTTCACAGCACGTTGTCCCAGTCTCAAAGTTTGGAGAATCCGTATTCGCAGAATGTGTTCGTGTTCCGCCACGCTACCCCAGTGCCGCTACTATATTCCAAGCCCTGTCTCCCCAGGCTCCTAGTCATACTACATAGTACTGTATTCCTGACCCTATTGTGCTAGGATTGCTAGGGCCACACAATCACATTGTGGGAGCATTACAATTTACCTCCCGAATCAATTTTCCCTTACATCACTGGACGGGAGGGGTCGCTTCCGGGGCCTCACTTGCCTGTGATTTCAAGAGCTTGATGAAGGGATAATAACGTTCAAATTAGCGGACAATGCTCCCTAGCTCCCTAGCTCCCTAATAACCCCCCGGGAGATAGTAAGGTCAAGGGTTAGGGTTTCCCTCGATACCCAGCATATACACATATCTCATCAACTCATCTCAATGAACCATGGAATGGAAAATGCCCCGAAGGAGATATTGAGGAAGCATTTCGAAGCCGTCAAGCCATTCAATTTGGAACATTCAACCCCTTGTGTATATAAAAGCCTTGCTATCATCATGGGATATGTATGAGAGTTGCCTGGCCGCCGCCTAGCAGTAACTATATTCACAGTAATCTACGCTGGGGTTGGTAGCGCGAGACTCCGTCTTTTCCCGCACCATCATTTGACTCTTGGAGGGCCACGAGAACGAGAACGGGACGGGGATTCCCCAATGTGTACCCAAAATAGAATGTACAGGCGGGCAATGTTAGCACGTACTGTAGAGTGCGTCCGCCTCTATTCTGGCAGTGCTTCGGGCATGCCTAATCTGGATTTCTGATGATGCAAAAAATACGATCCCAAATCCCCAAATCTCTCCACTGCCAGACAGCTACACCCGCCACGAGCCACAAACCCCTGTGGCAACTGCTCGGAGCACTGGCAGTGAAATCCAGTTTCTTGAGTCTCGTCTTGATACAAATCCAATCTGATAATTAATGTATAATATCTTCTGACTTTATTGCAACGCTCCCGTGGCAGAGATGCTGCAAGAATGGTTCATTTCTTCCGCTTCTGCATAATACACTAACGTCTCGAATGGTGCCGAGATTGTCCCTGCATATGTGCGGATGTATGTATGTATTCATGTATCTTCTTTTCCCCTCCCACCAAAACACGTCGCGGTCTTGAGTGTCTTGACGGGATGGTCCCATCAGCCCGCCACCGGCCCACGAGCAGCAAGAGACAGAGACGCAGTTTCTCGATCGATCTTTTATCGGGCAGTAGGGACGCGCACATCCGGGAGCCCCCTCAACCCTGAGTCCTGCCTTTTGCCTTCGTAAGCCGAGCGGTAGTAGCAATGCTGGCATGGTGGCCGTGGTGGTGAGATGGTGCATCATTTGGTTTCCGAGGTGCATGCAGCACACGATACGACCTCATGGCCAACTCGGGGCATTTACGAAGTTCCAAATGCCACGTCCGTGGTTTTGGCTAACTGCCTATTGCTAAAATTATTTTCGGTCACGCCCTGTCCTTTCCAGCAGCCACTCTGAACTCCAGACTCATATGACAGACCGCAAGCTCTCCATCGTTAAAGTGTGTGTTTGCTATACGCAGCAGTAGTTTACGTAGCTATCGAGCAAGCAGTACCTGGAAGCCCGTCTCCAATTTCTGCCACTTCGATGGGATTCTGAATAGTGTGGCATATTATCGTATACAGTCTCCACGGCCCTGCCAGGCAGACTGAGTGACTAGCAGATCACAGGTTACGCGCAACACTGAAGACCTCAACCCCATAATATGGGTGTTAAGACTTGGAATATCATCTTTCATCATCGTAATTTCTTGGGATAACTAACTGCGCGTTCAGACACCACAACGAGCAAAGTTTGAATCAGTGGTGACGATGTGTCCTACAACTCATGTTGGAGACTCGGGGTTTGTCGAAAGGTATTCCTGGGTATGCGTGGCATGCGTAGGTGGGGGCATCAAAGCCTCCTGACCTGCATGACGTTCGATTTGTCCTTCGAGAACAATACTGTTTCAGGAATAGTGTCATTTTGTCTTCCCGCTGTATCCTTCTACACGCACCCCCTTTCTCTTACCCCCCGCCCCAGGTGCCCAAGAGACTGAGGATGGCCACACATACACAGTAAACTTTCCTCCATAAATATGTACATATATCCATCTGTTTCATCCTCTTTTATCATTCAAGCTATTCATCACGAAGTCTGTAGTCTGTCTGTTCATTGATCAGTGAACTCTTTCCCCCTTCATGTCGCTCCAAGCCCATCGATCGTGATTGGGAAGAAGGGGACTATGATACATTCTCTTTCATCCGTTTGTCTTGCGTACGTCGTCTTTGCCTCCTTGGCCGCCTAACCGTTAATCGCCAACACCGTATCTTATGTACGTACTATCCATCCCTAGACCCGTTGGTATACTTCCCTACGAGGAATGTATCAGACGGGACGTCCGATACTAAGCAATATATGCATATGGCATACGTGCCCCGTCCATACATTTTTCCATTGCTAGAGGTCCCCTATCGTCTTAATCGCTGTGGTGTCTATGTTCTCTCTCTTCCAGGCCCACTGGCGGATGCAATGTGGGCACCAAAGCTAACTACCGTCAGTCTAAGACCAGAGAAGCAGTGTGGTGTTACATGCATAGGAGTAGTACAGTATGCATCGCAGTAGGTCGTACTAGAAACCACTAACTAAGGTCTCCTTAGCTATTGAACTTCAGTTGCTTTCTTGTTGCGCCCGCAGGACTGGTTAGTATAATATATATAGCACATATATGTTTCTCCCTTCAGTGTTCACCAGCAATATTCCAGGCGTACACACATCCATGGTAACTTCATTCCTTGCCATTGATACCTACTGCCTCCAACTTGAGAGGGGTACTCTATGCTTCTGTTCCGTTCTGAAAACCGTCCACATACGCAATAACACCGGTATGGAGGCCCGAATTATTACTTCATTGTCAATCGTCTATTCCCACCTTTGATAATTACTATTCGATACATCTAGTGTTTCCTCATCCATTTATTTATCCTAGTCCTGGTTCCTCCAAGCGTCTCCTATGATAAGTAGCCTGGGAACTGAGGATGACTGAAAAAGTGGTAGGATTTGGATCTTATATAATATGACGCTTCAGTAAGAGGCTTCTGGATCTTCCTGATTCCCCTCGCCTTGGTTCCAACCCCGTTCCGGCGTTCTCCTGAATGTTACAGCCGAAAATAAGAGCTCTGCATCAACCACCCAACTACCCACCCCTCTATCAGTAGGCATACCATACAGGCCGAAAAGAGGCATGTTATCCTCAAAGACCTCAACCTTCACACACAAGCATGTTGGCTCGTAGCTGAGATCTCCCTCTCCACATTTGGCTAGTATAGTTCCCTCCTTGCAGGCACCAAACCCTTCCCCAGTCTGCCAGCACCACTCCTACTGCTTCTGCCAGCCATCATGAACATGGTAAGAAAAATAAGCATAAACTGTAAGGAGAAATTGGTTCCCAAAAAATAATACAACTACGCGGAGAGATAGGAAAGGATAAACCGAACACAGACAATGCGTACTGTAGTAAATCGCGGACAGCGGAGCCGATCCACCAGTCACCCGTACGGACGGGATACATGGCGATTGGTGAATAACCAGAATGCCTTTGACCTGCAGGCGTAGGTAGGATCGTTTCATTTGGGGTGGGTTCCATTGCAAAACGGGGACGGAAAGGATGACACCCGTATCGACTTGTCCCACGTCCATTTCTCGCTTGTTGGGGACATTAAAAGGCGTTACAAGGCCCGAATTAGGCAAACGAATGCTTTTAGAAGAGGTAAAAAAGTGGCACTGGGGTGGCAGAGATGTAGGCCCGTAAGCGGCCAAGAAGGCATTATACTTTAGTATGCCCAGATTTTCAACTATAACCGACGGTTAGCATCGAAGGCACATGCCGGATAGTCTCAATAAAGCAACTTACCAAAGAGTCCCAAGAACCAGTGCACAGGCTAATACCGTCGTTGCTAACACCTAAGCAGCTCACGCGGTTCTCATGCCCCACTAGTGATCCAACCTTCTCTCCGCGCGTGACGTCCCAGACCTACAGCATACATTGTTAGAAACTAATCCACAATCCTCTCCATGTAGTAGAGCATGCGTATCAAAGTTCTTACCTTGCACTCAAAGTCATCATAACCGGCAAACAAGAGGCGGCCAGACACAGATGTTGCAACAGATGTGATACCGCAGAGAATAGATTCCGACTAGACACAAATTATGCATTAGCGCGTGCTCGTCGCAGGACATATAATCCGAGACGAGATGTGTTGTCGGATATTAGTCATCATGATAGGGGAATGTCACTTACTCCGTAGAGGTTGAGTTCACGATCGGCTCGAATGTCAAACAGTCGGCAAGTGGCATCGTCGGAACCGGTGACGAAAGAGTGGCCATCAGGGAAGAACTGGATAGCGTTGATATCGGACTCATGACCAGCAAATGTCTGCACGGCCTTTCCGGCACGAATATCCCAAAGCTTTGCGAAGGCATCGCAGGCGCCAGAGATGAAGGTGTTCTGGTTTGTAGGGTTGAGGCTGATGCTCATTACATCACCCAGATGATCGGCAAATTCTATAACCTTGGTGCCGGTCTCGATATCCCACTTCATACAAGTCATGTCACCGGACGAGGTGAGAATGCTCCTGTCGTTAATGAATCGGCAGCAGGACAGATAACCAGCATGTCCCGACAGTTCCCTTGCAACGCGCGTAGGACCATCACGGTTTTGGTTCAAGTTGTAGATGGAGCAAATGTTGTCGAGACCGCCACAGGCGACATAGTTTCCGCTGGGAGCGTAGGCGCAGGTCATGACCCAAGAAGAGCGGAGCGGGATAGCGTGCACCTTGTTTGTGGTGTAGGCATCCCAGATGATAAGCTTTCCATCCTGCGAGGCCGAGACGAGGTGCCTGCGGTCAGTTGACCAGTGCATGGCATAAATCTTTGCCAAATGGCCCTTCAGTGTCCTCTTCGCCTTCATGAGCTGGTTCTTGGGAATGGGTTCGTGGGCTTGTTGGGCAACAGCGCGGACTAAAGCGAAAGCAATTCATGTTAGTTTTAGTTGACAGGATAGATGTGGTGGGGGACAGAGTGGGCGGGAGCAGCAACGCTCAATTCAGAGCTGCCAACGGGGGTGATGTGAGCCGCAAAGGAACGACAACGGAGAAATTAATTCAAAAAGCTGTCGGAATTGAAGAGTATGTACGAGAAAGTCAAGACTCACGCGTCGTGTCAGCGAGCTCATCCTTCTTGCGCTTGATGCGGTCCTTCAGAGTCTCTGCTTCGCGCCTCGCCTGCTGGATGCGGGCCTGCATGGCCTCGGGCGAAACATCATTAGGTCGTTGCGAATCCATTGCTGCGGCTGTTTATGCGGGCAGACAGCTCCGGCACCAGATGGATTGATCGAAGTCGGGATGGGTGGAGGGAAATTCAAGTCGTCGATTCTTGGAATGGAGGATCGAAAGGAGGGAGAAGAAGATTTTGTAAAAAGAGATCCTCTTTTTACAAAAAAAAAGATTTATTTTAAAAAGGGCGGAAGGAGTGGAAAACAGGAGACGGGTTCCGAAATGGGGGTTAAAGGAGAGGAGAGAGGTAGGAATTGGAGAGAGTTTGTGAGAGAGACGGAGGAGGTCTACGGGTGCAGCAGCAGCAGCAAACAGCACAACTAATGAACGGAGAGGAGGAAGAATCGAAGGGATAGGAAGGTCTAGTCCACAGTTCGCCTAGTTGGAGTGGTGGTAATAGTGAATTATGGTGCCGTGGTCGGACGGGGGAGAGCGTATGAAAATGCAAGCCCCAGGGGTGTTTCTACGCCGACCAGTAAACGAGCAGGTTGCCCCGAAATGATTGTCACTGGGGGTGGAATTGGGCGAGATGGAAAAGTCTGGGGTCTGGGAAAACTAATGAAATCGGGGAAATCTACCGGAGACGGAACAAAAAGGACCACCGTTATTTTTAAGATTGAACGCTTTCCTCTTCTTTGTGCTCTGTCGTATTTTACTCTGCGAGATCCGCCTTGCGGGTATTTTTTTCATTTCGAGACCATTTACTTGCCAGCTCGCCCTCGGCCACTTCCTTCTCCAGTTAATCAATTTCCTACCTCTGGCCCTGCCTATTCACTTACCATGGTGTTGTCGCAAGCCTTGGAGACACAGAGTTCTGTTGCAAATTGAAGGCAGGTAGATGTCACTTTATGAGTGAGTCATCAGCATTTATTGCGCAGACTAGAAGGTCAAGACGGAGCATCGAATATTCAAATATTCAAATTGTTATCTCATTTTTGTGGGGGAAATCCTGAGCGTGAAAGAGGAAAGAGGAAAGAGGTGGGTTTAGGGAGAAACAAAATGTGAGGGAGGTTGTGGATGGTCAGACAGACCACTGGCTCCAAGACCCCAACACTGCCCACCAGGTGGTGGGTGTGGGTAGGAACCGCCAGGGACTGACTGCACTTGCTACAGTAGGAACCAGGAAGATAACTACACCAAGGGGAAACCAGGAACATACACAAAAGGATGGGGTATCTGGTGGTACCAGGCACTCGCGCTTGTACTTCAAAGCGGCGATCAATTCCGCTCATTATTGGAAGCACCGACCTTGTTGCACCAGTGGCAGCAGTGAGTACCATCGTGTCTACGGTGGAAACTCACACAACTTTATTATTCGTGACCCGCCCAGTATGTACGTCGGTAAGGAAAATGCCACACAATTGAAGGTTATATACATATGCATCCAGTCATGCAGCTCTCTCTGGTTGCCGCACTGTACAGTACGCTACGAGAGACTCAATCCACCAGTCCTGCAGGGAAATCAATGGTGCAGCATGGCGCCTTCTTGTCAGCCAGGATACAAGGATTTTATCATAACGAAGGGTGGGATATTAGTGGTGGACGTTGCCCCTTGCCGTTGGATTATTGGGAACAGAATGAACAAAGCCATCTGCGCTTTCTCATATGGGAAGAAAGGGTTGGCTGATGGTGATGCTGGGTTTGGTGATTCTGGTAGTTTTCTGTCATTTCCTGGAGGGTTAGCGGCGGACAAGGTGTCGCAAGAGAGCTCCAATTCTGCGTCGACTGTGAGGCTTGGAAATAACACACTGTATAACATTGTACTCCACATCAACGCAATAGTTCATGCCATCTTCAACAGTGCGAACCCCAATTTGTGGGTCCGTGCCTACCAGTTCCCTTCCCAGTTTAGAACTGTGCTTTCTAACCGTCTGTTTTTTTTTGTTTTTTTGTTTTTTTTTTAAATTCTGATGGCCGGACCGTTAAACCTGACTCGAGATCATTGCCATGAGAGGTATTGGCAGCTTCTGATAGGCTGTCGTGGTTTTGGGGGGGGGGGGGGGGGGGGGGGGGGGGGGGGGGGGGGGGGGGGGGGGGGGGGGGGGGGGGGGGGGGGGGGG